>AYEL01085130.1:0-85799 GCA_000484575.1 Olivierus martensii
AAAGCGCGAAATTTGAATCGATGTCATCTTTCAGATGTATAAACACGCCTACCAAATTTTGTTTATCTAACACAAGTCTTTCTTGGTGTTGGGATTTTTTTTTCCGTCAGTGTATATTGTAAATTATACCTTAATACAGTATAGTGTTCAAAGATATTAAATTTATTATTTTATAATTTTACAGTATTATATAATTTTATATAAGATTTTTATAAATATTAAGAAAAATAGATTTGTTAAATCATAAAAATATTATCATATGGTAAATTTTTTCATTAGTATGGTAAAAATGAACAATTATTTTTAAATTTTCATCAATTTTTATTTTATTATTATTATTTGATGAACAATATTTTTGCTTTGCACATCAATTGTATGATCTATAGCTATGTCGATTATTGAGCGTGATTTTTTATTGAAAGCTCAATTGTAAGAAAATAATGAACACAATTGTGTGACTAGACTATACAACTTATGCATCCGCATTAGGACCTTCGCTTGAAGGGATCTTTACATTTTACAAAAGGAATTTTTCAAATTTTTTTATTTTATAACAATTAGGCCTAATAGTGATTCGAAACTTTGTATTGTTTGCAATCTATATCCTTTATTCCAGCGGTGTTCAACCTGTCGATCGCGAAGCGATTTTTGGTCGATCTCTTGTTTATTTCTCCTTAAAATTTAATTAAAGCTAAAAACATAATAATTTATTTATGACTATTTAGTATTATTTTGAATTCTCTTTAAGTGTATTGCTATTGTTTATTTATTTTTCGTTAAAATATGAAATTAATAATTTTCTTAACATTTGGAAGTATATACAGGAAAAGTTTCCAATATAACAGATATTGAATTTTTTGTAAGAAATTCTGTCGTGTTTCGGATCGACATACTTGTCAGAATCCGCTTTTTTAAATATGAACGTTAAAAAAAATCAAGAAACCAAATTGCAAATGATCATTTGGATGATTATCTGCGATTGACCATTTCTTCATATCAACCTATGAAAATATTGCGAACTCTAAACAATGTCAAATTTCACATTAACTGTTTTTTTAATCAACCAGCATTTTTTGTAACTTATGATTTGTAATCACTCTGTTATTTTTTCTAACTTTGGTTTTCCAAAATAGAGAAATAAATATTTTATTCCAATATTTTATTCCAATATATTGTTGTATTAAAATAATTAAAAGCTATAAATAAATTTTTAAATACACAAAGTTTTTAGTTTCTTTAAAGTTTTTAGGGCTGAGAGAATGAGTTCTCCGAAATGAGTGAGTATTTAACTGTAGTCTATAGTAGTGTTCCCGGGCGAGAATTCCTTCCCGCCCGTTCCCGGGATTTTTTTTCGTTTTCCCGTTCCCGAATCCGACAAACTTTTCTCGGGAAATCGGGAAAATCGGCTCCTAGAATCCAGTAATCCCTACAATGGAAAATAAAAGCACTACTCACAATGTATCTTTTAGAATTTTTTCTTATTTATCGCTATCCAGAGTTATATTGTGTTACAATATTACATGCCACTAGAAATACCCGAATCAAATACGACATAAATAGCTAGTTTTAGCTTTTGTAAATCAAGCATATTTGATCGAGACGAACAGAAAACAGTTTGTGTTTACACAGAAGAGTATTTATTTTCACAACTCAAGCTTTGATTACAAAGTAATCTTCAGGTAAACTAATTAATGAAATCTAAGGTAGCTTTCGTAATATGACATTGTAGTCAAATTCTGGGCTGTGAAAATAAATATTTCTCTGTGTAAACATACGACATAACTAGCTAGTTTTAGCTTTTGTAAATCAAGCATATTTGATCGAGACGAACAGAAAACAGTTTGTGTTTACACAGAAGAGTATTTATTTTCACAACTCAAGCTTTGATTACAAAGTAATCTTCAGGTAAACTAATTAATGAAATCTAAGGTAGCTTTCGTAATATGACATTGTAGTCAAATTCTGGGCTGTGAAAATAAATATTTCTCTGTGTAAACATAAGCTATTTCTGTTTTCCATGATAAATAGTTTTCATAAAGTAACTGCCGATACTATCAACTACATTCGATCAGTTTGTTTGCGGCTGACGATTGCGATGTATGTTAATACATTGTGTGATATACGTAAAATCTCACTGTATGCTATAAGTTTCGTTAAATAAAGTTTGCATTAATTACATTGTTAATATTTTGAGAAAAGCTGAAATATAACAGAAACCTTGTCAAAATTATAATCTAGTGACTCTTCTCTGACGCTCAAGGCAAGATATGCACTAGTCATGAAATTCCGATCTATCTCAATTTAGGAAATTTTATTTATTCATTTTTTGCATCGACCTTTTACATATAGGAGTGTCTCGAAACCTATGAAAAATTGCGCTGGGTCCACGAATCTCGTTTGCCCTACCTTCTCTACGGCTTTTATTAATATTTACTATTATAGCCATTATTACAGATGATTAACGAAAATTAAATAAAAAAGATTATTTCGGGAATTCTCGGGAAATACGATTTCCCGTTCTCGATTCCCGAAGGTTCCAAAATGTCGGGAATTTGGAAACACTAGTCTATAGTTGTACGTACTGTAATCAGATATCACGTTGAGGAACGTGATCTATATAAAAGAGTAGACTGCCGAATAACTTAGTATAGAAAAATAGTTCGCATAGTAAAAAGGTTGAACATCACTGCTTTATTCTAATATATTGTGATTAATAATAGCATAAAGCAAGGTTCTCAAAAAAATTCTGCGCGGTTGTCAATGCGGTCATGAGAAGAAGTGACAGTAGCGGGATAGGATTTGCTTCCCATTTAAAATATCATATGGCAGTGGCTACTTTAGGTCTAATATACGTGAGTGGTCAGACGAAAGGTTGAAAAAAGGATTCAAATGACCCGAATTCATCCTGAAAATTTTTGGGACTCGGTATTAAACTCAGATTAGTTTAATTCCGGATCCTAAACCTCTAAATTTCGATAAAAACAAAAAATGGGTGATTCAACATTTGTGAGTGGAAGATAAACCCGCCGAAAGATTAACCATTCATGAATGTTGAATTGCCCATGGTAAACCTGAAGTGGACTCTGCTATGTAATATAACTGGACTCCGATTGATTTAATATAATGTTAATATGATAAAAATTGTTATTCATTTTTACTCTGCACAACTTTTATTGAATCATCAAATTTTTATTTGGAGAAAAACATTTTATAATTAACTGCATGAGTTTTACTGATTTAGATTATTAAAATTATGGATGCTTCTGTTAATTTAGTATAAGAATGACAGTTCTGTGAATACAATAATAATAGTTTAGCATAGTTATATCCATCACTTCCTTAAATTTCCTCTATTTACGCACAAAAATATTTTTTGTGGCCGTACTAAAATAGTCTGGTGGCCACTTTTGAGAATAATTGGAATAAAGTATTGCAATATTAATATTAGGATCTTTTGAGACAAATAAATTCAAATTGTTGTGGGAAAAATTAATCAGCAAAAGGATTATAAATACATATATCCATGTATGCAGAAACTTTGTTATAGCTGTTTAAGACAAAATATCGAACCTGTTTAGTGAATGAAAAAGAATTGAGAGTAGCGATATCTTATATGGCACCCCAATTTGAGAGAATTTGTGCTGAAAAATAAGTCCACCCATCGCATTAAAGATTTATTTAATTGTATTATAATAAAAAGATATATTTTTATGTATAAGAACTCTATTTATACAAAATACGGTATATTATTTTTGTAGTATTAAATTGTAAGTAGAAAGTATTTATAAAATTAGATTGTTGTGGAAATGAAAGGGCGTACCAATTTTTTTATAAAAAAAGAGGGCGCAGACACAAAGTTTGGAAATCACTGCACTACTGGATTGATAATTATTAAACTTGCGCGCGACTTTAAGCTCATTCTCTTCAAAGAGCATCTTTAAACATTTTTGGTTGGTTAGAGGGCCGCATTTAAAATTGTGTTTTACGGGAAAAAATTTTATATGAGGTAAATAATCTGAAAGATTGATTATTTTAATTATTTATAAAAAACTTTTTAATGGTATACTGCAATTCATATTCAAAATTGTTGATATAAAGCCATTTATAAATGATAGAATTTTTTTCAATACAAAAGTTTCACTTTTAATTTACAAATCTAGTATTCTTTATTGAATTTTAATACAATTTATTAAGCACTTTAAAGTTTAGTAATTTTCAATTATTTCATGAAAAATGGTTGTGATTTTTTCTGAATACCTTTTATATGCCCTTGCAGTTATAAGTTTAATAAATACGACGCGGGCACCAAATTTGAGACCGCTGCTATTAAGCGAACAATTTATTTTAGACAAATTAATTAGCTGGCAGTTTTTCTAAATTCATTGAAAATTTACCAATAAAATTATAGCAAATATAAATGCAAATTCTTTAGAGTATTAGCATAATAAAAGATTATGTATTGGCTATATTATAATTGCATGCAGTGCTTAATTTTTAAGGAAACACCGTTACTTCACTTATTTGGCAAATAAAATATAAACTGTGAATAGGGTCTATTTTGGTTTTATCCGAATTTCAACCTGACATTCCGTTTCTTATTTTACTATAAATTAAGGCCTGCACGCATATTTTTCAGTGTACAGAATACTTAAAATTACGAGTATACTGTAGGATGTATTATACAGTACTATAATTCAATCTGATTAATTATATATAATATTCAATATGAAAACTGCTATTATGTCTATATTCCAACATTTGTAATTGCCATCGCATTTATTATTTTATTGGTTTTATCATAAAATATATTTTTCACTTTGTATAACATTCCTTTTACTACAGTTTCATGTAAATAAACTATATTAAATCAATAACATGATAAAAAAACAATCAGTTTCAATATGCTCGTTTTATAATAATCTCAATATTATAGATTTTGATAATAAATAAATAATACTATACATGCAATAAACAATTTTAATACTGTATAGTAAAGTGCTCAAAATACTTCATAATGTTTTGTTTTTCATTAAATATTGGCGACAGCAGGAAAAACGGGAATCGATCATATCATTAAATTTCCTGCTTTTAATTTTAACTTAAATTAGACCATATCTATAGTTGAAACTTTATTTATTAAATGACACTATAAACTAGTGTAAAATTGGATGTGAAATTTTGATAGAAAAACAAATTCAAATCCCAGTAGGCCTATATCTTAATTCAATTATTACAGAAGCAAAATATATTGCAAAACTTATACTAGTAATACATAATTTATAATATGTATCGATTCAAATTTAATCGTTAAAAATAATTAAAATATCATTGAAGGAAAAATGCTGCTTATCAATAACTTATTTTTCACTTATTACTTTTTCATATTAGTGATACTAACTTAAAAATATAATCTAATATAAAACTTTTAGTAATTTTATTAAGTATTATATATCTTAATGATTTGTATTATTAACAATAAATTGAATTCACACTATTCAATTTACATCAGTGATTCATAATATCTGTAGATTATGCATCAAATGATGCATAATCTACAGATATTATGTATTTTAATGCATAACTTTCATTATCAACTCTGAACATATAACGATATATAGAATGTTAGAATTAATTTAGACTTGTCATTTCCGTAAATCCAAATATAGAAAAGTTTTTATAAATTAATAATGCTTTTAAAATTAGCATAATTACCTTAAATATTTCATACTTTTCACCACAAGAACAGGGATGAAAATATGTCTCCAAATCTTCGTCGTAAGTAAAATCTTCGATGTTTACCTGTTGTATATGTTCAGCCATTGCGGAATGGTATTTGTTGACTGTAAATTCGGCCACTAGGATGAAATTGTAGCAGGAGATATAAAAGAAAATCGATAATAACTGTCATCGGTATATGCTATATGCATTTATTGTTGATGTAAAAATTGCTTAGCAACCCACGAAATATGGACAAATATATAAAAAAAAATATATATGGCTTGTTTGTAAAAATAGTCATAACTGTTGAATTTCTACGTTTTCGGAAATTATAAAATTATTTATTAGATTTACATCAATAATAAAACCTGTACTTCATATTTTTCTTTTGACAACTGCGTGATTTCGTGCCACACGTACCGTTTAATTGTTAAATCTAGCAAGACAGAATTGAATGCAACGTTATATACTCTTGAATTGAATTGCGTGACAATGTTTCGGATTTTTCACATGTACAAAAATATGGAACAAACTACTAAAAATGTACGAGACAATATATAGGTGAAAAATGAAAGAATTATTCCCATATATAGACTTACTCTAAGTCCTATTTCAAGATAACCAAATCGGATAAAAGTTTACCTTTCAGTCTGAACGATTTTAGTTCAATTTCTCATATTTAAGTTGCTAAAAATAAATTAATAGCTAGCCTACGCATAATTTTAATTTAAAAATACCATATATCCGTTTGATAGTAGTAATTTTATTGAGCTGATTAAAAATTGATATCATAAATTATACTTTATTCTGAATTTAAAATCATAACTGATATATTTTACTACTTATATTTCTATTATTACTGATTAAAAGAAAATTTAAATTTTTATGCTATTGCAATTTGTTTTAGTTCTCATATTTATATAGGACTATAATGAATTGAGGAAATTTTGTTTATACTTACTTATAAAATGAAAATATTGTATATATTATATGTAAAAGAGTAAATATATAAGTATAAAATTACGTTGTTCAAGGTGAATTTTTACTCCAGTTTCTAAATATCTAGAAAACAATTTTATCTGATGCATTCAGGAAGAATGATTATCGTTCATCCAAATTAAGAAGACTAGTTTGTTACACAATGTCTGAACAGGTAAGGAAGCGTGAAATGAACGTGTAGAGAACTTGAATGATTGACGAAATCATTCTCTGAAGGTCAGAAGAAAGTGAATATAGTAATTTGTTTTAGGTAGAAGCCTCATTAGCGCGTCTGATAAACTGCAGCTTGCAATAACATAAGAATTATTACAGCCGATTGTCATTAAATATGTATTTATTTAGCGTTAGAAGGTAATAAAGTGATCTATTGCAATTATTCAGGTAACAAAAACAGTTTAGAATGTCATCGTGTTGCCGAATCGAAAATTGATTTCAGATGCCTTTAGTGTTTTTTCCTTATTATTATTATTAATTATTATTATTTTTTTGTTCCAATAAAATGTTTATTGATTACTATTTATTGATTGATAAGTTTTATAAATATTTATAACATAATTTTATAGATTAAATGCTATAAATATCAAATGGTTAAAAAAATAATAATAATAACTACCATTATTATTATTATAATTTTTCCATTAATTATTATTAATCAATTAATGATAAATAATTAATTTAGCAACACATTATTCAGTGCAATATATTCAGCATTTATTAATCAAATTATTGTTATTTTTAAATATATATTGTATATGAAAATTTTATGTAAAATGTATGATTAAAAATTCGTGGAATTTTTAATCATACGTTTACATTTATTTATATGTAAAAGTGTAAATTGTACCAATTTTTACATAATCTAAATCTACGAGGAAGGAAAAATTGTAAATTTTTTGAGGATGTTGAAATTTTAAGTTTCAAAATCTCTCTCAGAAAACAAAATCTATTTTCTATTTGTATATAATATTAGTAATTTCTTTAAATCTTAAAAGAAATAAAAATATACATTTAAATAGTTATTTTAAAATACTGTAAAAGAAATATGAAATAAGTGACTTTATCTATTTTTATATTATTAAATACTATTATTTATTTCATCTATATAGTAAATTATAAATTTATTTGCTGGATTTAAGTATTGTATAGTATTAATCTAAATGCAGTAACAATCAATTTATAACTGATATTTTCATAAATCTATTAATACAGATATCACTCCTATAACACGGTAGATAGGTTCATAAAAAACACCGTATTGTGTGAAACCGTATTATATGAGACCTGGAGCCAATACAAAAAAAGAGTTACGTTCCAAAACCAATTAAAAACAAATAACTTTCTTTAATTTGAGTTACGTTCCAAAACCAATTAAAAACAAATAACTTTCTTTAATTCCGATTACATTCCAAAACCAATTCAAAACAAATAACTTTCTTTAGTTCCACATAATAAACATAATTTTTGTTGTTCTTAACAGAAATTACAGGAAACATAAAAAAGAAAAAATATATAAGACCCTAAAATACAATATGCGTCAAACAAAAGGAAAGAAAATAATATACAGCCTATATAACATTCATTTAAAAATTATACGTTCCTTATTACTGTTTCGTTAAAACGAGAACGTTTTTCTTTAACAATATCAACTGCACTTTCTGAACTTTTTTATGCATTTAAAGTTGGTGTATCTTCTGCTCTCTTTACAAAATTCAACCCGTTGCCACTCGCTAGAAAACAATCGTTCCTTAACATACAGTCTATCCAAAAAAAGTTTATGAATAAAAAATTTTTCTTCTCTTTCATATTTCTCTATCGAAGAATAAAAACTTATTTTTTATCCAAGAACTGAACGTTTGGCGCCAATATACTCACTTTCAAATCGAAAACAGACTGCATATCGTCCCTATCGTGGAAAATTAACGAAATGGCATTTATGATTAATTTTAGCAAAGTATTTTCCAATAGTGATGGGCGAAATGATTCTTTTCAATGAATCGATTCATTTGATTCAATTCATTTAAATGAATCGATTCATTTGATTCGATCATTTGATTCATTTGAATCGAAGAATCGTTTGAATCAAATGAATCATTTGAATCGAAGAATCGTTTGAATCGAAGAATCGAATGAATCGAAGAATTGTTTGACTGGGTGAATCGTTTCTACTTGAAGGGGAGGGATGTAGTAGTAGATTTGTGATGATAAATAATGTAGAGGAGGGTGGGGTCATGCAAATTGTGACATCACATTATACATTTTTATATATCTATTATTAATATTTTTTTGAATAAAATTAAAATGTTTAGGCTTAATTGTTCAAAAAATAAAGACTAGTGTAACTTATTTGGAGATATGCCTGTTAGTAAAACGTAAGACATATATAATTTCTAGTTCAAATACTCTTATATATGGTAGTTTTTTAATACTTTGTCTATTAAAATTATTAAAAAGTTTGGATATTAAGTAAAAATTATTTTCCATTTACAATTTATAAATACGCGTATACTTTTATTTAGATTTTTATTTTAAAGGATATGTTTAAATATTAGTCTTTTATATTATTTCGCTATATAATTTAAGGAGAGGGCACAGATAGTAGTTCCATACACTTGTATATAAATAAAAAAAAAACAAATTCGCTATATCGGAAGTTGAAATGAATCATTCTGATCGAATCACTCATGAACGACCAATCACTATTTCCCAATAATTTCATTTTATGTGTGTATTGTGTGTCCCTAGTGTGGATTTACAAAAATTAAATGAAAATGTTTTGTGTGGTAGGAGAATAAACGTAATTTTCTAAATGTGTTAAGTAAAACTGTGTTGTAAAAGTACCATGTTATATGAAGGTTTCCGCAATTTTCAAATCATGTTAGGGTGAAACCGTGTTGTAGGAAGTCGCGTTATAAGAGGAATACCTGTAATTAACGATTCATAATTAACAATGTAATGCAGGAATGAATTTTATAAATTTTTCCCAATAATTGCAATTAAAAATTAATTGATCATTTTAATTTTACAATGATAAGTAATATAATTAAAATAAAATAAACATTTATAAAAAAAGGACTTTTAAGCATTCAAGGGAAATATGATTGATCAAAATTTCCTTTATAACAAATGCATTTATTAAATTTGTGTTGCCTATTCATGTGCCCGTCCATAAATAATAATCTCTAAATCAGGAACCTGTGAATATTGCTTCCCTTATAGGAGTCACACAAAATATTTTAGGGGGTTGAAAAAAGTTTGAAATAATTTTCTCATGTAAATAACGGATTACCAAATAGGAAATTTATCCTGGAAAGTTTATTATGCAATTATTATATGTAATAAATATTTATATAGGCAAATTTAAATTAATATAATGACGAAATATTTACTTTTTTTCAATTTTACACATATGACAACTACAGTTACAGATTTACAGAAAATTTTATTTAAATATTTTCAAAATTTGATAACTAAATTGAAATAATTTTTATAATTTTAAAAGTTATTATTACCAACTTTATGACTCTAAATCTATAATTAAGGAATTACTTAAATATTCAAAGAAAGATACAGTCTTACTTGTTAAATAAATCTACAACTATTTGCTATCAATATTACAATTATAAAGTTATAGTTTTCCCAAAAAATTCCCCATAAATTATGCTTGAGATATCAATATAATATATCGCTTAATTTTTTTATTTTCAATTACAATATCACATACATAAATATATAATAAATATAAATAAACTTTTTGTACATTTTTTTAATTGAAAAAGGCAGAAATCAAGTATTACAGTATTTAAATTTAGAAATTGTAGGCCTAAGTAAGAAAAGATTTCACAACTATTATAAACGATGAAATTCAACATAATAGATCTGCAGTGAATTTTGTCTATCTTAATTTTGGCTTAATATAAATATTTTAAAGAATAATTACAACTAGTAGCTTATAAAAAAAATAAACTTTTGTATATATATCACTCGATTCCTTTGATATACTGTATTTTGATAAAATTTTATATTCTACATGTCTACAATACGTATATTGTTATTTGTATGTTTTATTCGGTTATAATTTATTTTAAGATCATATTTTACCATTCGAATCAATCATTCAAAAATGTGTTTCCATTTGCAGATTAAAATCTTAATTCTTATTATAGGATAGTCCATATTTTAAATATACTTCCGTTTGATGTGGGAGATCCTGTTTATTAAAAACTTGCATAAATAAAAATTTTGTAGTACTGTATTCTATTTCAAAATTATTCATAATTTCTGATTTAAATAGAATATGCAGTACTTATAAATAAAGACGAGGAACTCTAAAAGAAATATTGACATGAAGATTTACTTACCAATTAAGTCTAATTTTCTTTTAAAAGCATATTAACTATGTTTACATAAGCTTGTTTTATACAAATATAAAATTAGCACTAGTACAAACAAGTTCCCATATCAAATGAAAAATCATAAGTAAATTTAAGTATTTTTAATTTAGCATATGACATCCTATGCAATATAGGAAAAAAAAGTCTTGTAATGATGTTTTAAATTATTTAAAATTCGAAAATACAGTATTTGCAAAATGTCCAGGCGTATTGCTTCATCTTGAAAGTTATTCAAAGATATAATATAATTTTATACATGAAGTAAATAAATTATTTACAATCCCAACAAGAAAAAATAGAACACCCAAAAATACTTCTTTGAAATTATAAGGTTTTAGCTTCATTTAAAATCTTGTATCCTATAGATATAATTTTAAAAATATATAATATGAGAATTATGCGTAATTAATTTTTTATGCGTATTTTGACTAATAAAAGTGGACTAGACTGTTAATAGAACTGTCAATAATTATAGTACTAGTAATATTCAAAAAATCTTTGAACAGACTTTTAGGTTTTTTTTTTTTTCTGTGGCGCCGCATAAGATAGTTCTGTAATATAATAGAAAGATTAGACAGACCTATACAACATCCCAAAATGGAAATTTGGAACACTAAAGCCATTAGCTACTGGAATGCTAATAGAAAACTTTTTCTATTAATTTTTCAGTAGCTAATGGAATACAGTTTTCTATAATATAGAGAACTCCAAAAATAATTAAAAATTTACATATCTTGTCCGATATGAGAATATCAATAAAACTAAATTTCTAGTTAAATGTAAAATTTATGAAGATCGTGGGAGTTTGTTAAACTACCGTTTTTACTATATAACAAAGGAATTCAATTGTTGACTGTAGCTTTTATTTAGAGAACTGTGATCCTATTATGTTTATATAGTTATAAAAATAATTTATTATACTATTTACTGAGAGTTCGTTGCACTCATATTTCATTGTAGTCTTTTCAGTTCTTGCTAGTTTGATATTTGATGTTTCTATTATAAAACAATTTTGAGGCTTTGAATGTTTATCTAACGTTAACTTCTGATTCTGCCTTCTTAATAACAATCTCACGAACCGATAAGAATGTATTTAAATATAAATTTCTCATTTTTAATTAAATTTCTATTTGATAATTTTTATTATTTTAATATTATAATTTCCATTTTAAATTGACAGAAAACATGATTATCATACTTAGATATTTATTATATTTGTAAGTTATATTTAATAACACACTGAAAAATATCAAAATTAAATTGTAATTTATTGATATTTATTTATTTACTCTTTCACTTCGGGGTATGTTTTAATGTTATAAGCATTTTAAACGGGACAGTTATTTTATTAATTGTTCAGTAAAAGTAGGTCTCAATAAATCATAACTGTATTTTAAACTTACAGTTCAATTAAAATTTATAAATAAAAATTTAATATTATAGCTAAAGTAATGATTTCTATAAAAAGTTTGAGTTAATTGTTATCTTCAATTAATGTAAAAATAATGAAAGAATTTTAGGCGAAGTTATTGAGCTGCTCTATAACAATCAGTTATCGCTTTCAATTTGTCCAATAAACGTCGCAATTACAAACTATTCGCTGTCTTCTACTACACGTGTATTGACGTCAACACCACGTGATCTTCCACGATGTTCAGTCAACCGCAAACTTAGTGGTAAAGAGTTTGTAAAACGCGTTCTAGGCCTATAGTAATCAATTAGGTTTATTATAATAAGATCTAAAGAAAAGAAAAATGAATTAAAATAACTAGGAGAAAAGAATCTACGCAAAAGTAAGTAAAAATGATTTTATGATACTTTTTTTTTATATTATATTTACCACACTGTGTTGGCCTACTTTCAAGGACGAGCTGACTTACTGCACAGGTGATATCATACACCAACACCTGTTCATCTTTATGCTCTTCAAATGCTCATTGCTCGCATTCTTTCACATTTTACTCGCACTAACAAATATAAAAACCAATAAAAGATGTAGGAATGTAAATCTAACCTCGAAATGACAAATGATGAGCTCATTCGGGATGAGACAGGTGCACAGGTGGTTCAGCACCTTTAAACACCGTGCAACAGGTGAAAATCACTACTTAGAAAGCACCTGCACAACCAGTTGGTTTTTCGTTTTCCTAGCATCCATAACGAATCTCTAGAAAGTTGAAGAATTTCCGACTTGAAAGTAATTTCTAAGAAAGCAACTTTTCTTGCGTAAAAAATAATAAGTAAGCGAAAATTCCAAATAGAAACTTTAATCATATGTATTTTGCCCGTAGCATGAAGATGATCTGACAGCAGTTTTAATGAATGACGTCACAAGGACAATGGGAATTTTACAGATTTTATGTAATTTTTTAATGGTAAGAACTTCAGGAAATTTAAATATATTTTAAACAATAACCGTTAATCTTTCGGAAGAATTTATTAACAAATTTCAGAGTATTATATTCTTTCTTAGATTTCAATACATTTTTCCGGGTCTTTTCAGTATTTTCTTGCTAGTTCTCTTGTTAGATTTCTTGCTAATCTCTTTTCATGGCATTCTTTCTTATTTTCGTTAATGTAAATTTTGATACAAGTGTATTATAATTTTGATTAATGTATTTAGCAGAAATAATTTAACATTAGATACTCCTCTTTAATTTTCTTTACTCTTAGCCATAATGCTTTTTTTGATGCCGTTTTATTTAATTATCACGAAGATCGATTATAGTTGCACTAAAACAGGACGACATATCACTTTTAATTTCGTCCGCATTTTGGTTGATGGGGAGTTTCCTTTCTTCCTCACCCAGACTGTTTGGTTAGAATATATTGCCAGGAAGTTGACACGTTCCAAAGGATGATTCACAAAATTAATGTCAACTTGGGTGGTACATAGAGAAGAGTGAGAGAGAAACACAAGATACAAAGGGATAAAAAAAAAGAAACAAAAAAAAAAAGACTGAAGAAGAATTAATCATTAATCAGTCATATGAACTCTTCCATTAATCAGTTAAATGAACTCAACAGTCATTCAAACGAGTATCAGATCGCTACAAATTGAATAGAATAAATATTGACTACTCGCTAATTTTAAAGTTAATAAAAATAATATATGTAATAATAAATTTAGAAGCATAATTTCATTTTAATAACTTTTAAAGTTTGTATTTTCCGTGTTAACTGCTGTCTAATTCTAATAGGAATTCTAAACAGAAAACTACTATGTTGAATACAAGGAATTTTGGACTTTTGGTTGCAAGAGTTTCAACGGATCATTACAATGAAACAAAGAATCAAAATGACAGTTATTTCAGAATAGAACATATTTATCTATTATGATATTTTGTTATAGTTGAGTGACCACTGGATAAAATATTTAAAGAAATATGGATACGCAAATTGGTTTGGATTATATTGTCGATAACAAAGACTACACTCAAAAGTTGGCTACTAGTAAGTAGGCTTTAATTTTATTTTTTATTTAGTTTTATAAATAATTAAAAGATAAATAAATAAACGCGACCGCAAAAGGATGTATATAAAAAAGACCATTTCCTTTAGCCTTTAACTGTAATTTTGTCTTTGCTGAAGATGTAATTTATAACTATCATGTAATTTATCATAATGCCGAAAATTCTAAAAAAAATTTTTTTTTAAAGGTCATGTAATAAAAATCTTTATTATTTAAAAATAAAATAAAATCCAACTATTACTAACAAACTTAGATATTGTAAGAAATTTTTCGTGTTTTTTTATTTTAAGCTTTATGATTTACCAGTAAGGAAAATAAAACATTAAAACAGAAGTAAAATGGCCACATGGGCAGTTTTCGTTCTTTAAAAAAAATTCTTTTCGCCTGAAAGAAAACAAAAGATATTTTTTTTTATGTTAAACAGATTTCCAGTCCGCTGCAAACATCTTCATCGCTTCCACAAACTAGAAAGGATAATTACAACCACAACTCCTATCTGACCCTGATTTCTAATGGCGTTTTATTACATAAGTATTTCCCTTAATAGGTTGCACATAAATGCGCCACCCAGGTGACAACGCTTTTTTAACAATCCACAAAATAATTGTTTTATAAATGACTACTTCCTCTTCACGCTTTAGCTTCGTTTAATGTTGTTCATTAGAAACTAAATTCTTCGATAAATATAAAATTTGTATTTACATATACTAAAACCGCAATATGAAATCTATTTGAGTCATTATTTCTCGATTAAAACACCCTAGATGCAATATTATAAACGAATAAGGACAACTTTTCGTCATGAATTTTCTTAGTAAGTTATTTCGAAACTGTTCTTGAGCAATGGAAGACAGAGCACAGACGACATGTAGTCCATCAAAAACTAGTTTTTATCCAATACCAAAAATATTTTATTATTGATCGGAAAATTATCTAGAAGTTTTTGCCTTAACACCAAAGATTAAATTCTTGTACACGAACGGAATATTAATATCCAGTTCTATGTACTAATTCGCAACATTTCTTATCTGCCATTCAAGTATCGAAATCATTCTGGAGATTCTCGGAATCTCTTAATGTCCAAGTTAAATCCGATGAAATTCCTGAACATCTTGCTAAAATGGAATTAGATAAACATTATCTTTCAGCAGATTTGCTGCTAGAAAGAATCGAATCGTTGAGTAACGATCCATAATAGGAGAAAAGTAGCGGATAACGTTTGCATATATTGTCTAGGGATAACCTACATATCTTTTGTACAACGGGGACAATTTCACTGCTGAACGCTCCGTCACCCTGGCGCCTCCGTCGGCATACTGACCATCACCCAGTAACGTGACCCCAATATGGTCCCAATTCTACTATTGGTGGCCAATATATACATACTGTACCATTCGTTCGAGCTACCCACAAATCTGGAATCTATCGATAATACTATCAACCCTTATAGCATATAAATATGAATGTCTATATAAACTGCTAATCGAAAGTTTATTGATCAAGTCAGATCCTTAATCAATAAATTTGTCGAGTTCTTTTTTTTTACTCAATTTTTAAGAAGTTTATAAAATGGGATAAAAGAAGTATAAAAAATTAAAGAAAACTCTTGTTAATTTTTATAGCATTATTAAAGTTCAATAAAAAAAAAATGTTTTTTATTGAATTTCAGACGAATAACTTTGCTATATTGAAATATGAAAAATTAATAGGCAACGAGTGTAATAATATATCAAGAATTTGAATCATTAGCGTATAAAATAACGAGAATTTTACTCTGAATAAAAAATGAAATTATTTAGTAGAATCGGCTGAAAAATTTTTATAATAATCAGTTAATCATATTTATTATTAATATTAAAATGAATCATTATTTATTTATTTTTACGAATTTATTACATTATTTATTTTTATTATTTCTTAAACAATAAGTTATTATGTGATTACTTTTATTCAAATTTTACAATAAATATTATTTTTATTTTTTCAATTATTTTATTATTATTTGTTTATAACATATTAATTATGGCTTTTATTACGATAATTATATCGTTAAAAGCACAAAAACAAAGTAAATCATATATTTGAAGGTTTAAACTCGCATAAAATTACTTCTAAAAGTTACGCCGTATAGGCTATTAAAATAAATATGGTATTCATTTTATGATTTATAAGATCATTAAAAGATGAAAATTAGCTTTTAAATATATTATAAAATAACTTTTAAAAAATCTAAAAATGAATATGTCAAACTTCTTAAAAATTCAGATATTTAATAACTTTCTCTATCAAAGGAAACAATTAAAATTTGTTTGGTTATGAAGAAACACTAAGTCAAATAACCTTTAAGATTACTTTTAATAAATTATCTGATAATATGTAAACTTGTTTGATTTTTAAATTAAGAAATTTATTGAAAAGCATGCAATACAATAAAAATTAAAAATAAAATTTTGAATTAGCCATGTTTGCTGATTATATTCCAGAGGTGGCCAAACTGCAGCTCTTTGGTACCAAACAGAGAGTTAACTATAGCATTAGTTAGCAGTCCAAAAAAACTATTAATTTCGATTTTTACACTAGAGTAAAGTTTTCGGCTATGATCTAGCCATCTTCAACTCTAACTTACAAAACCAATTAGAACAAAAGATGTTCTACGTAAAACTCTGGTCGTTAAGATTCCATTATGGAACATACTTCAAATTTTAAAATAAAATTCTTTTCTAAAGTACTTCACGTACAAACTCTATACTACCTGGGACGATTATTGTAAACCAATATTTAAAAAATAATTCATTTAACTAGAATTAATATAAACAATAATGAAACACAAAATAAAAATAAATAAAACAAAAAACTTAACTTAAACAGTTTTTTAAAGTCCGGTTTAAAGTTCCACCTAAAAGTTTACATTGATCCTACATATGCTACCCTCTAGGGCATACTTCCATGCATTCGGGATTGTCTCTTTTTCTCTATCATTAATTAATTCCTCTTGCTGGCCTCTTTTATAAATGTTTAATTTTTCAGCTGTACTTAGCTCTGCTGAATTAGTAACACTGTGTATTATTTTGGTTTCATTCCAGTTAATTTTGACATCATTCTTGTAGGCCCGTTTAGCAAGTGCTCTGGTTAGATTTCCAAGCTTAATGTCACGTTTATGCTCTTCTATCCTGTCTTTCAGGTTCCTTTGTGTTGCTCCTATGTAGGCTTCCATGGTGCCTGTATCAATATTCTGTAAAGGTATTCTATAAACTCCTGTAGACTCCCCATGGCTATATTTATCTTTGATGTTCTTTAAAGCTTGGAAAACCATTTGCCCCCTCTTAAAAGCTGGCTTTTTCTTTATCTTTTTGAGGATTCTCTTAACTGTCTTTGAAGATCTCATCGCATCTGGAACTACCTTGAAGTCTACAGTTGTTTGCTCTGGAGGAGAGGTCCTTGGCTACTTGCCTCCTGTCATCCTTGTATTGCAGACATTTTACTCGTAGTAATTGTAGTTATTGTTTATATTAATTCTAGTTAAAGGAATTATTTTGTAAATATTTGTTTACAATAACCGTCTCAGGTAGTATAGAGTTTGTACATGAAGTACTTTAGAAAAGAATTTTATTTTAAAATTTTAAGTATATTCCATAATGGAATCTTAACGACCAGAGTTTTGTACATTCGTAGAACGTCTTTTGTTCAAATTGGTTTGTAAGTTAGAGTTGAAGATGGCTAGATCATAGCCGAAAACGTTACTCTAGTGTAAAAATCGAAATTAATAGAGTTTTTTTGGACTGCTAACTAGTGCTATAGTTACTCTCTGTTTGGTTAAGTACCTATGAAAAGCAGTATGAATTTCTCCCAATGCTCTTTGGTACTTTCAATGTGACTCTATACCATGAAAGTCAATACTAAATATGAAGCAAATACTTATTTAAATTAAACAAATTACAGATATATAATATTTTTTATCTGTTAAACAAATTACAGATATATTATTTTTTATCTATTGTAAAAAATAGTATGTATCTAAGCAAGAAATAAATGCATCTGAAATAAACAATTTTTGAAATTTTTATTAAGATTACTCGAAAAAACTGATGTTCTCATTGATCCAGAAAGAAATTGCGGCTCTTGAATATTTGAGATTCTCCTATGTGGTTCATAGTGACACGAAGTTTGGCACCCCTGTTATATTCAGAGTACAATATATATTTAATATAAAATATAATGTTTTATATTTATATTATAGAATGAAATTAATAATGGAGTTCTTAACAGCATAGTAACAAGTAACAAAGAAATTTTAAAATTTCTTTGTTACTTACTACTAGTGCTGTTAATAACGCCATTATTGTATAAAAGCAAGTGGTTTTTTTCCTATATTATGTATTAATTAATAATTATATAATTATTGCACCATAAGGTTAAATTTGTCCTTGGGTACTTTTCAGTTTTTATACGGTCTGCTTCATCCTGAAAATTGTTTATCTGGCCTGCAGCAGAAAATAATTGCCCACCCCTAATATAATGTGTGCTCCAACATATGTATGTACAGATTTATATAAATTTTTGCAAAACAATCCACTTACATGAGTTTGGGAACTGTCTATATTTCCATAGTATAAAAAATAAAAGGTGTAACTATTTGTATGTTTCTTCTACTAGCTGCTATGTTGATAATGTAAAATTGAGGCAAATAACTTAGCACTATAGATTCAAGAAATTAAGTACAAAAACAATGTGATTAGAAAAAGTATATATTTATTTTAATTTAATGTAACTGTTTATTTGCAAAATTTTTGTTATGCTGTATTGTGTTGCATTTGGTTGCACTAATAAGAATAAGAAGTGTTCAGAAATATGATTTTATCAGTTTTGTAAAGATGATGAATATCAAAGTAAATAAATTTTATATTTATGTATTGTGGCCCCAGAAGTACAGTCACGCAAGAAAGTAAATCGCCACCCTTACGCCGATCAGATTAGTGGTGACGTCATGGAGTGAACTGTGATGGCACTTTCTAACCTGACAAACTTAATCGAAATGAAAACAAAACGAACAGAATAAATTAAACGTAATTAGTATATTAATATACATATATTACAATAGATAAATAATATGTAATAAATACGAAATCTAATCCTAATTAAAAACATTCTCTTTGATGAAAGATTGTTACAGAAACGTAATTGAGATAATTTGCATACCAATTGTGGCACATTTTATAATTTAATACTTTTACATTTGCGATGACTTTTTATGAAACTGTTACCAAATTAGACAATATGTAATAATGTAGACAATATTATATTTTTTTATTGAGTTATACAGGGCTCGACAAACCCGGTAGCCAAGTAGCCAATTGCTACCAGAATTTCCATGCCCTTGGGTACTTTTCAGTTTTTATATGGTCTGCTTCATCCTGAAAATTGTTTATCTGGCCCGCAGCAGAAAATAATTGCCCACCCCTAATATAATGTGTGCTCCAACATATGTATGTACAGATTTATATAAATTTTTGCAAAACAATCCACTTACATGAGTTTGGGAACTGTCTATATTTCCATAGTATAAAAAATAAAAGGTGTAACTATTTGTATGTTTCTTCTACTAGCTGCTATGTTGATAATGTAAAATTGAGGCAAATAACTTAGCACTATAGATTCAAGAAATTAAGTACAAAAACAATGTGATTAGAAAAAGTATATATTTAAAAAACTTGTTATATAATGTTATATAATAATGTTATAAATAAAAATTACTTTGACTTAAAATGACTACTCACATTCAAGCAAGATTGATTCTTGCACAAACATTCCTCTCACCATCACATGGGACAAGAATAATGGTTGTGCCAATTTATCTGCATATGTTCTTGTCAATCTCGCTAACATGTGTAGTCACTTTTGTGATACTTAACTTACACAAAGAATGTATTCGTGAATCAATATTATTTTAAAAATATACTTTTCTTATGTTACTTTCTTAGTTTTTGTTTGTATGCAAAGAGTTCAAAATCAATCGTAGAAACTATTTTTTTCATTAGAAACATTAGAAAATAATTCATCCTCGTAGAAACTATTTTTTTCATTAGAAACATTAGAAAATAATTTGTCCTTTAAATTAATCTTCAGGCAATTTTCTTTAAAAACAAGTATTTTATTAAACTGATTGATTACTAACAACCTATTTTATCAGAATGTTACAAAATATTAGATATCTATGTAATTAATTTTGTAAAAACAAATTTACAACTTAATGTAAATGGTGAAATTTACTATGTGCTTGTGGTTAATTACATCATCAAAATTTGGAGTAATCTTGCTAGTGTACACGTATTCTGTACATAGAATCCATTATTTTATTTTTCTTTTCAACTAGAATTTTACTCATGTGGGCTTGAAATTGTAATGTGTTCTAATTTATGTGGTGGGCCATACAAGAGGCCTTCATGGGCTGGCTTTTGCCCACCCTTGCATTATACAGTATTAGTGGGTCACAAAGGCTTGACATTAAAAATAGTTATATTAAAGAATAATCACATAAATTGTATGGTAAAGAGTTGCTTAACATCCTGGAGGATTCAGATTCAAGTCCCAAGCCTTCAGTTTTTTCATAAAGGACTGTGTTTGAGACTAGCTCATTAACTAAAATTAATCTTACATAAATATGAATCCAAGTTGGGAATCACTTATACTCTTCTTTAATAGCAGCACAGTATACTATTCAGTTATTGCTCCTAGTATGATACAATTCACTAGTAACTAGTGAATTGTATCTACTACAGGTTCTGCTCATATATTTTATATTTGTTGAAAATAGTAATGCCAGTTTTTTATCTTCCATATTCAAATAGATTCTTTAGAAATTATATTTCAATTTGCATCATTTCAGTATGTGTCATATTTTTCAATAATGTATCCACAATGCAAAAATATAAGAATAAAATATTTTGAAGGGGACATATTTTGCCTCTCTCTCCTGCCAGACATACCTAGACTTATATGCATTGAGAAAGTATAATTACAATAATCAATAATAAATAATTATCTAGCATTTCTTTTAATTATGCCTTTCTTATGTTTTGAACAGGAACTGATAATGAAAACATTTGAATTAATGTGAAAAAATCTGATGTTTTCACTGCCTAACTAATTCATATGTTTGAATGTACTGATAATTCTACTTGTTTCCATAGCCAGTGCAAAATGAATTTTTCTAAATTAAAGTAATTAAAATAGAACCATGACTCAGAAAAGATTGGATGAATTATTGACATTATCAACTAATTAAAAGAATTGAATTTTTGAAAGATGATTGAGTCTTTATGACTGCAAATTTTACAAAGTTTTTTCTTTCAATTAGTAACATTATAGGAATTATTTGACTGTTTTTATTTTTTTTTATATTGAGAAATTTTTTAATGTTATATTTTGTGTTATACTAAAAAAATATTTATTTATATTTTGTACTATTATTACCAATAATAAAAAAGCCAATTTCATCATTCCAAAAAATTAATATTTTTGCATGGGACACAATCAATCAATTTTGTCTAAAGTGTTGCACATTGTTTAGCAGCAACTGCAAAAAATATTCAATAACAAGTTAAAAGTTAGGAAAGAGAAATCAAAATAAAATGAGAAAGAGAAACTTCACAAAATGAAAACATATCTAACACATGATTATCAAAATCTAACAACCAAAGTGAATGAAAAATAATCATTGTTCTGACCAGTTAGTAAATATCTATTGGCCTCTCTGTAATTCCATCTCTGCATCCTTGTCATAGACAGGCAACAGGGATAAGGATCTCAGCTTTGAGCTTCTTCCCTTGGTTAAAGCAGCTCTGGTTCTACCCAAACCAAGATGTGATGGTTGAATGGTATTGGGATAGCAAAAGATGCAGTATCATGAATTAATCCCTTCAAGACACCAAGTGAAATCGTGGCCACTTTTTGGTGGCAAAAGTCACATTTTGACTGTGTTTATATTTTGCATAGATATTGCATTTTTCCGTGGGGCAGCTGTACCGGAAATTATGTAAATTTGAAAATATTACTGATTGCCATATTCGTAAAAGCATTCCCTAACAGCATTTTGTCAATGTTTGGATTATAGATAATAGTACAGTTATCCATACAAAAATATAAAAAATAACTTCTTGTACAACAACCAAAAATATTAAATAACCAATATATAGCACTAATGGCAGTAGTGACTTCAAACAACTTATTTATTTCAAAATAACAAAGTACTTTCGGTCTGTCAGCTAGACCATCATTAGCGTTTACAAAAACTTTTGTAAACGCTGATGATGGTCTAGCTGATAGACCAAAAGTACTTTGTTATTTTGAAATAAATAAGTTGTTTGAAGTCACTACTGCCGTTAGTGCTATATATTGGTTGTTGTCTTAGTGTTATAGGCAGTTTATATATCTTGATACAACTGATCAAAAAATTAAAGCACTTTTAGCAGAAAAATGAAAATTAAATTGAAAATGTATTGGATTAATTTTTGTTTTTCTGCTAACTGCTTTATTTTTTGTTTGTTTTGTGTTTTAGTATTATGAATACTTTTTATAACTCTATATTATATTATGATACAATATGAAATAATGCATTATCTATACATTATTTTAACTTTTAATAAGATAAAAGTTTCATAATGCACATTTTTTTTATGAAGTGGATGCTATTCTACTGGAAAAAAATTTTTGCAATAATCTATTTAAACAAGTATGATATTTATAAAAAGATTTTAATCACAATTTAAAATTGCATTTTATAGGTGGAAATTGAAATAATATAGTATAAATACGATACGACGATATATCTGTTCCGAAGCTTGGTAGAATTCTCAAATATTTAAATTTTTTATTATTTTGTATGTAAAACATCCTATTAATTATATTACATTCGTTCCCTTTTCCACTGATGATAATAAATAATAATAAATAAATCAAATACGAGTATTTGATTTATTTATACGAGTATTTGAAATTACATCATGAATTGTTAAGACTTCATACTGTTTATAATAATTAATTACAAAAAAAACTAAGAATTTTCACAAGTTGAATAAGTTATTTAACCATTGGAAAACTTTGGGCTATTCCATGCAGGTAAAGAAAAGGTCCTAGATATTAATTAGACAATACATTAATTAAGACAGTAAACATGTGTTGTGTGGACTTGAGATTTGTTTGAAAGAAAACTGCTTTCAACATGTGTTGTGTGGACTTGAGATTTGTTTGAAAGAAAACTGCTTTTTACTTGTGGTACTGCATTCAGTTATTTGATTAAAATAAAGCTGAAATAGTTAGTACTGTATTCTGTTATTTGATTAAAATAAACTGAAATAGTTTAAATCCAGAAATCGATTAGGAAAAGTAAAATTCACTTGGATAATGTTTTTAATGATTTGGCATTCTATATACTTTTTACTTACTTGATGAATATATACTGTTCGTATTTAACTCTTTCGACTAACCGACAAAGATGATCTTCAAAGTTCTATATTTGATTTATTATTATTCGTGGAAAAATGAATCGAATGTAATATAATTAAGGATTTTTTACATACAAACAATAAAAAATTTAAATATTTGAGAATTCGTTTTACATACATACAATAAAAGAATAAATGTAATATAATTAATAGGATGTTTTACATACAAAACAATAAAAAATTTAAATATTTGAGAATTCTGCCAAGCTTCAGAACAGATATATCGTCATAGGGGAAAAGAATTATGTAACTTCATAAAGATAAGTCGTAGCTTATTTAAATTGATTGCATTCGATTTGGAATAATAAGATAACATCTAAAATCATTTAAAATATCTGATTATCTGTAAAAGTTTTGCAGAAAATCGTAAAGAAAAGTGATTTCGAGCACCGACTTTGGAGCCCCATAACTTGAAAACGGGGCTTTTGCCCCTTATGGGATCTTCATTAATTAACTCAGGAGCCTTTAATTAGGGGATAAGATAAATGGGGGTCGAAATTCCGCTGAGATTTTTAATACTGTTGGTACCCCAGCAAGATTTGCAAGGTGCATGTTGATTCACTTATTAAGGCAGGCAATTTTCGGAAAGTTATCGAATAGCCGAAAATGTTTTCTAAATAAATTAATTTTTAATCTCCTAATTGTGCTTCAATTGATTTCAAGAATTTTCGGAAAGATAGAGGAAGTAAAAAGAAAATCGTTTTCCATTCGCGTTGTTTCGTGCTGATCACGTGTAGTTGTGGAGATTTTTGTGAACTTCAGAAATGTTTTAGTGAATGGTCTAGTAACTGTTTATTGAAATAACGGGTATTTATTTCGCTGTCTGAAATTAATGTTTGAATGTATATGTGACATGATACTTTTGATGTGATCGTTGTGTAAAGCACAACTCGCATACCACATAGTACTTCCCCAATCCTGTTTTGAAAAACATATTTGTGTAGAATTATAGATTAGCGCCATATTAATAAAAATAGCACCGATCAATAGTTCACAATTAGTATAGAAAACTTTATCAAAGAATCATACTTTTATCGGTAATAATTACGTAGTTATAGCGGTCCAAAGTTTTTACCTTTTGTGACGTCACTTCCGGCAATGGTGGCTGCTCTCCCAAGTGCGTCTTGTCGCAACGGCCTTCGCGTATTTGCTAATGAATTTATGCAAGTGTTTTTTCTTTTTTGAGGGAAGGAGAGGGGTTGTGAAAAAAATTTTTTTTGGCTACTAGATTTTTGAAATTAATTTGAGCACTGCTGATGAGTGTCTTAAAATTCTTTTTTGGGAGGAGAGGGGTTTGTGAAAAAGATTTTTTTTGGCTACTAGATTTTTGAAATTAATTTGAGCACTGCTGATGAGTGTCTTAAAGTTAGGCCAAAAATGTTTTAATTAGTAATAAAATTATTTCCTGTTATGTGAATTGTGTAAATGTTAGAGCTTGAAATTTTCTGAAATATGAAAATGAAATTTCATATTTGTAAGTACAAATGTTTGTAACTCTAGGAGCTTTTGTATTTCATACTTGATCCTGCTTTCCCCTACTTGTGGCTTGTTCCAGAACATAACAATAACACCATCTGATTCTTTAGATATACTTTGATTACATAAATTTTGTTCTAAACTTCTTTTTTTTTTTTTTTTTTTTAAGGAATGCTTGAGAGGTGCATTGTATTACTTTACTTTTGTTCTAAACTTCTTTCTTTTTTAAATGAGAGTGGGACAGATGACTACATAGATAGGGACAGGCCTGGAGCCATCCTGAAAAACTGAAGGTGAGAAACTTGGAATCAAATGTGGATCTTCCAAGGTGATATGTGAATTTTTTAGAATGTGGCCATCTGGTTGAATTTTTTCAGGCTTAGCACTATTGTGCACTTATTAATAGTGTAAATATGTTTTTAGACTTTTGTATGCATTTATAAATGAAGAAAGGCTGTGATTTGCTTTACAGCAATGGTCTGGAACATAACTGCTGCAACAACAAGGTATGCATATTATAAGTTCAATGAGACTGCACTAAATACAAACTAAAAATAATACTCAAAAGCCCTTTAGCAGTCAAGATTTTTTGACTGCTAAAGGGCTTTAGAGTATTATTTTTATTATTATTATACTGCATATTTTTTTGTTATTCTTAAACTGTGTTAAAGTAAAATCATACTGTGCAAAATGAAAATTTGTAATATTTTTAATTGTATAAAATCAAAATCATGCAATTTGAGTGCCATGTAAATTGAGGATTAGATGTAATTACTATCAACAGTTGAAGAAACTTTGTCTTATAATCAGACCTTTACAATAATTTTTTTTCAAATTTATACTAAAAATAAAATTTTTTATTCATACTTCTACTATCAAAAATTGAAAAAGAAGAATTGTGGATGAGTCAATAAACTAATCATATAATTGATAGCATCTTAAAATCAAGGAAATATGGTATCTTTACAGATAATCAAAAACATAGAAATATATACTGCCTATAGACATCAATAATTTAGATCTGTTCAATTGTTCTTCTTCAAACTTTTGAAGCCAGTGACACCCATACATATAAAATTTAAATGCACTATATCTCAGTGAAAGCTCAGGATGTTTTTTAGAGAAAAGCTTTCAACTGACTCATTTTAAAATAAATAGAGGATATACAGAATTGTTCTGACAAAATGATTTTCCTAGTTATGAATGGTATACAATGGTTTAATTTGCCAGTTAATATACAGATTAAATTTGGTTTTGTGCAAACACAATTTTCACTGCAACATGAAATTAAAATGTCAAAAGTATTTTGATTACAGTTAAACTAAAATAAACCTAAATATATATAAGGCAGAACATAATATTTTTGATAAATTATTATATTTATAATTGATGCCAAATATTTTTGGCATCAATTATAATATTTTTGTTGGATAGATAATTCTTGATGATACTACAACATAAGTTATTATATATAACAATGATTCTTATATTACAAGAACTAATTTCTAATTAAGACAAAGTACTTTAAAAACAGCAAAAATTAACCATAAAACATTTTATTCCCCTCACAGACAGCTTAGATATGATTTTACAAATCACCACATAATACAGATTTCATGGAATATGAATGATTTTAATGATGTGCAATATCTCTGAAAATTTTAGATCAAATGGGATAAAACGATGTTACAAAAAAAGAGATTCTCTCTATATAAATACTTCAATAGATTGCATCTATTAACTATATATTTTGATCAAATTTAGAATATATCCATTTGTATTGAATGAAATCAAAAGGATTCCAGAAAAACCTGATCAAAAGAATATACTTAGTCATCTATATTAGAAAATTCACAATTAAAATCAAATAACTAGTCAGTCTTTCTCAAAGTAACAATTTCCATTAACTGATTATTATTGGATATTTATCAGAAAATTACTATTATGTAAAAAATAAGCTAATTATACAAATAGACTGTACCATGAAAATAAAATATTTTACATAGTTTTTACATGAAGTTGTTCATTTAATGTTCAAAATGAAAATGAAACAATGATTTAATCCTTTCTAAACTGTAGAACAAAGGTTGGCAACATGGCACCCCTGGGGCATTTCATAAATATTTCTATTCATTTTGATTAATTTTCTATATAAAAAGTTTGATGATGTTCTAAAAATAGTTGAAAATATTTCTTTCCATTAAAGTGTTTCTTTCATTTAAGAGTATCTGTTTTATGCATAACTTAGACAAATAATTAGACCATAGGTTACTTAATAAAGTTTACAAAACTATTTTTATTTATTTAATTAAACATGAAATCAAATATGGATTGGATTGATAGATGAAAGTCAATTGAAAGAAATCTCTAACAATAACTAGCACCAGATATAAGCATACTAAAAAGCAAAAAACAACAGAAAGGCTTGATAAAGATAGAGTAATTATGGTAGCAATGCTGAAAGTTCCTCACTACAAACACCCTTTCATTATTTCATATTATAAAATTTCTTATATAAACTCATTTTCCTCATGGATTAGGGTTGATCACAAGGAGTGCATAAATTGAAGTTACATCACTGATTAAAATTGAATAAAAATAAATGTGATTCATAGATGTGAATAAAAAATTTCTTTCTTAAATTTTTGAACTGTTAATTGATAGCAACCTTCTGGACAATATCCATTTGCATATAAAGACAGTCCTTGACTTTTGTACAATTTGCTATTTCATACATATTTAAAAGTTAAATTTTTATTGATATGTATTCCAAAAACATGCATATTTCCTTGTAACCACTTTTCCTTCCATTCCGTCATTAGTCCCACCCCATTTCTGGCATCACAGGTTCAGTCTTGAGTTAGGACATATATTGTTATGTTGTATGCTGTAAAATAAATACATTTTAAAAATATTTTTCTATGTTTTTTGCATTGATCTACTTTTGTACACATTTCAGGAACCAATTAAGTATTAATTAAGTTGAGAACTGCCCTTAAATCCAAGATCCCAGAATAAAAAAATACCATTTAGCTAATGGGATGGATGTAAGCTAACATAGCAGGGGTATTTAGGCATAAAGCCAATATAAACAAATAGATTGCAACTACCACCTGTAAAATGATATTGTATTTATCAAATTTACATCACAGTAAATGTATGTACAGTATACTTATCATACATATAACTGTTGTATACTTACTGTAATGTAAAAAAAAAAACAAAATAATTATAAAAATAAGGAAAAAAATACAATTACTGTTTTCTATTTATTTAAGTATATAAATGTAAGCAGTTTATGTGAATAACAATAATAGATTGCATACTACATTTTCTAATTTAGACCCTAGTCTCTCTGACTAATTATTAGTGTATAGCAGGAGTCAGTAACGTAGCATCCTCGGCACATTTCAGATATGCTCATACTAGAATGAATCTGAAATGTGTTCACATTTCTTATATTGTTCATATATATGTGTATGTGAAATCTATGCATATGCATAAATTTTGCATTAAATTTATGCATATAATAACAATTACTTGTAATTTTATTTAATTTGTGTGTATTCATACATTTCTCATTAAATTTATGCATATAACAACAATTATTTGTAATTTTATTTAATTTGATTTTGTGTTATTTTATGTAAGTACTTTTAATTTTGATTTTTTAATTATTACATGCACATATAATCTTTATTTTGTATAAATATACATATTTCAAGACAATTATTTTGTTTATTTATTACAACATTGTGATTATAAAATTAAATTAGTAATTTGATTTTTTTCAAAAATTAAACTATGTGCCCTCAATGGTTTTTAAACTTTTATTGCACTCTTAGTAACAAAAAGTTGCAGACCACTGGTGTATAGTATTATTTTATTGTCTGTTCTTTGTTAGTGTATTACAATACATTACATTACTGTATAGTACTGTATTAGTTAGTTATAATACAGTACTGTATAGTATTTTTGCAGCATACTACAAAATACAATATAAATTTGTTTGCATAAGTTGTTTGCACAATATGTAATTTTCATAACATCCTATTAAACAAAACATATCCAGGATGCTAAGTGGCACATACCAGTATACAGTAAATGATTATATATGACTTACCACATTTATTAATTCCAAATCTTTCTTGTAAGTTCTTTCTGTCATTACCATTTCTTTTGCTATAAAATATGCTCTATCTGTAGGCAATCGCTACAAATATTAAATAAAACTTATTATTAATTAATGTAAACAATTTTAATATTTGTTATAATAATATAAGAATAAATTATAAATAAATAAATAGCAGTATTTTGAGCAAAACCTACAAAAAAAAAAAAACTACCAAACACTAAATCAAATAGTCAATAGTAAAAAATTTTATAATAAATTGTAATTAAAGATTAAATTAATTTTTCCAAGATGATTCTTTTTACTAATTAATAATCAAACTGTAACTTTCAATAATGCCCTAATATCTTATCAACACATCATTACAACATCTGATAAACTTTTTTTCAGTAATTAACTTCAAAAATGTCCTTTAAAATAGATTATGAATGGAAATTTTTTAATCAATCTTTTCTTAACTCTGCTTATGAGATTCTTTTAGACCAAGATTCCCAATTTTATATTTATATGCTTATTTTTTCTAGTTAAAAATTAAAAACAAAAAAATTTTAATTGTTAATTTTTATAATTCTATCAATTAATTAACAAAATATAAATTTTATTAATTTTTTAATTTTAGCATTTATTTACGGATATTAAATAGTAAAATAATCAACTTTTATTTATTTCAAAAAATAAGGTAATTTTTATATTCCTCCAGCATTATGAGACTATTTATGGAGTCAGAAGAAAATCAATAATGCCTTCATTTTTTATTTGATCATTCGAGTTTATTTGATCTGTGGAAAATGATTTTGGCAACATAATATAAATACTTCTATTAACAATGATATATATACATGAACTAAGAGGCTCAGTCCATCAAAAATATTTTTGACCATTGCAAAAAAATTCAAGCTCAATGATCTCTCCCCTTTCATTCTACTTTGGATCTTTGTTAGTTATCTGTACAAGCAATCTAGTTATTTAATAGCCACACTTGGTAATTCATAAGGGCAGGAACTACCTGTATATCCAGTAGATATGCACTTTACATTGGAGTTAAAAAAAATAGTTTCAATATTGGTTCTAATAACAGTTCAGATCAATCAATACTGCAGAACTGATTTGACTCTTTATAGTTAAGATCTTTTGGAGAGATGATCTGATCTAGCATTGTCTAGAGTATTGGTTTTATAAGGTCCAAATACTAGAAATTAGAAGGATGGAGAAAAGAAAAAAATTTGATTTGATATTCAAAATTTCAGGTCAAATATAGTGAATGTTAAGATTAGAAAAATTTTATAGAAACAGTTCTAAATTTCTACAAAACAGAAAATACTAAGTTTTATATGTAAATGCAACCATATTATACATTCTATTTTTTTTAATGTAATGTTTTCTTGATTTTATCTGTATAAGATATTGATAAGGGCAAGATCTAGGTCTTCCTTGCAGTAAAACATAAACAGTGTTTATTCAGCTTTATTGTATTTTACTGTTTTTTCCTTAACTTTTGAATATTATGACTTTTTGATAGTTGAAGAACCTAACTTCAACTATAATATTGTTACTATATAGATGATAAATATCATAAAATTGAAAGAGCTATTTAATTTCTTATATTCTTTCATTGACCTATTATTTTTTATTATTTATAATACATAATACATTTAAATAAAAATATTGAAATCATACCCTTCGACACATTTCTGATTTTGTATCAGATTTTGATGATGTAGCCTGTCTATCTTCTGCTAAACTACGCAGAGGAGAAGTGGGAGAACGGCTGGCATCGTCATCACTTGACAGACATCGTATTGATAAGGAAGCTGTTTCACTAGGACCAGTACTGCTCTTCTGATGACCACTTGGACTGGAGTTTTCTTTTGAAGGGGATTGATAAGGAGGTGGAGATTCAAAAGCTGTAAATCGAAATATTCTATGCTACTTTTCATTAAAAAAATTTTGTAGTAAGACTTTCATAATATTTAATATTTAATGTATTTAGGATTTTGCTAATCTTAACTATTAATATATTTGATTAATGATTTATTAATATATTAAAGTTAAAAAGAAAGGCTAAAATGAATTGTGATAAATGCTGGTGATATCAACTGATTAATTACAAAAATTATATTAAATAATTAACATAATCACAATATCACTTAACACACTTACAATATCACATTATTATAAGAAAAAAGAAATAACCTTTATAATAATAATAATAATGAGATAACATACCATAGAATCGTAAAATCAATTAATTAAAGGATTTTCTTTAAGATTAACAGCACAGAAATAGTTCACAACAGCTTCCTCCTAAGACCGGTAAAGTCACGTGATTTTTTCGCGCGGAGGCCTGTCTTTCTCGTTGGCCACAGATAAATGATCACGCGATTTTATATATAATTAAATTCAGAAAGAACAAGTAATTTTTATCAGTTGTAATTCAGTTAGTCTAATGATATAATATGAGGTTCAAAAAATGAAATCAATGGATGAATTAATTTTTCAATAATACTTTCTGGGACAATATAATGAAGATTGGTAAAATGATCAATTTTCCGTAGGTATAGTACATAATAATATATCATTATGAATTTCAATGTTCTACAAAGTAAACCTTTTGCAAATCGAAGGGCAGAATGACCTGGAAATTATAAGGATTGTATTAAAAAACTACCGAACGACTGAGATTATAGAAATCAACATGCAAATAATTTTTTATAATTGTGCATGTTTACAAACTATGCCTAGGCACACTTTGCTAGTAACTTATAAATTAGATAAAATGGATGGCGATATCATACCGTAACAGGAAATTTTCTAAAACAGTTTCTATATAAACATATTGTATCTATAACTAATAATAATAAATTTTATTTAAATAAAAGGGAATGTGTAGAAGAAGGTTGCAGGCATTGATAAAAACCGGAACAGTACAAAAATAAAGGAAGCTACACAAAAATTACAAGAAATTAAATTTGTTTGAAGATGTTAATTATGAAGTTTACAAACTGTAGATACTGTATGTAGATAAGTTGTGGAATATTAACTGAAACTGATGTCTTGGGAACTTGACTGCAGATGCTATTCCATATTTTATGCGGGCATAATTCAACTTATTGCAGTCCATGAAGAGATGAGGATTATCGAAAACCTCAGCATCATAAAAAGAGCAGCATTTTGGAGGTAGGAAGGAAATGATTTTTAATTTATAATGGAGGGAGAGGCTGTTAAGTTGAAGTTGTAAGATTAGTTCTTTTTGGTGATAGTTGAGGTTACTATGCATATAATATTGCATAGAATCTAAAGAAAGAATGAGTTGATATCAATTATGGAACAAGGATTTCTGAAGAGATAAACTCCTCAAGTTTTGATTGATTAAGTACATTGAGATGAGGGAATCTAGAGTTTCCTTCCAGTTAATATTAATGGATAAGAGAGAATCAAAGGAATATCCATAAGATCAGAGCAATTTATCTGTTGTCTGGTACCAGTTCAGGTGATTAATACAGGAATTGGAGGTGGAGTTTTGAAGGTATAGCAAACATTTTTGAGTGAGAAAAAAGAAATAGCCTTTATAGACAAGTTTTATCTTTCTAGATATAATATCACTAAAAGTAAAAATTTAGTTTTCCTGATTAGAATTAAGTAACCTTTTAAGTAGCCAAAACTAGAGTCGGCTTTTCAATATAATAAAAATAAAAAGATATCATTAGGTTATCATTATTATCAGAGGAATAAATTTTAATAGCATATTATACAGAAAGAAGTATTTTGGCTATTAGAAAGCCAACATCAACTTCAGAAATGTAATTATACTGAATGTAATGCTTCAAATGGCATTCTACAAAGTTCTATTAAAGAACAAACATTTAAATATTAAAAACAAAATAAAAAGATATAACTACATTAAAGATACAATACCCATGCAGTCTACTGTACAGTAATACAATATACAGATTATAATAAGCTTACATTAGAATAAATATATACACATAAACACAAAAAAAATGTAGCAATAAAAACATAAATAAAATTTTAAATTATATGATAGAAGTTCAGAAAAACGTTTTTCAACACAGTCTCAAGCAAATAGTGCAGAAAGGTAGCTAGGCAGTAAGAGATAAGAAAACAAGAAAATTTTTTTTAATAGACAATGCTAACCACTTGCATAATGCTGAATGTATCATATCAGGACTAGGGAAGTCTTCCAACAGAATATCATTAATGGCATTTTTGAACTTTGCTCTTCTTATGATTTCAATAGCTATATTTCCACCTACCTGTTCTGCTTGCATTCAGCATATGAACTCGTGAAGTGTTAAATTAAAGTGAAGTCTAATTACTTTAGCACTATACCAGTTTATATGCATAAGTCTATAGTTTAGTCTAGTTATATAATCTATAAGTTGCACAACATATGATCTGGAAACAAGGGCAGTAGAGTGCCTAGCTTTAGAGATATCTTCCCTTTGTTCTTTCAGCCTATTTGATATGTTTCTACAGGTCCTTCCAACATATTCTTCTGGCAAATGAGTGGGAGAATTATAGACTGGAATGGTATAAATGCCAGAAGAAAAGTTCTGCACTATATTTATCTTTATCATTCTGATGCAAACAGAATATAATGGAGTCTCTCTTAAAAGTTAGATGAAAACTAGTTTTTCTTTCAATGTTCTTTCTAAGTTTAACCAACATGGATCATACTTTAAAATGCAATAATAAAGAGGGTTCAAATCTGAGAGTACTAGAGAGATGGCTGGTAAGGAACAAGGAGATGTATTAAAATGGTGGGCACAGACTTATTGAAATATGCTAATATAGGAAAGAATGTGAATACCCATGGTTTAAGCCAAAACTGATAATGGTATTATAATCTTTATTTTTCATAGCTTGATCCAATGTGCAAAAACTCTTTTAAATAATGTTTTAAATGCTGATCTCTTATAAGGAATTGGGTTATGAGATCAGGCTGATATCGTAACAGATGTGAAAGAGGTATTATGATAGAAAGAAGTCCTATAACTGAGGCTAGAGACTTCTATGTTAACATCTAGAAAATGAATGATAATTGAACTAAACTAATCAAGAATGAAAGAAAGGCCAGTGGATTTGTATGAGAGAAACTCCATCAACTGCTATGCTGAGTGAGGGCCTTTCCAAGAAATGTAAATATTGTCAACATATTTGTGAAAAAACTTTATTGAAGCTGAAAGGGACAGAAGCACATGCAAGTTTTATAATTTGAAATGTTTGTTCTAGAAGATATAAATGTTCTTTGTAAGATATGTTGATTAACAGTTCTTGATGTGCTGATGAGGATACAGAAATACCAAAAACGTTTTACTTCAATAAAATAGCATTTTTGTTTTTACTAAAGACATGTTCAATATGCCTTAAGACTAACTTTGCTTATAGGCATCCCAGTGAGAGGGCTGCCTATAAGCATACCTCTGGTTTGGCACTAGAATTTCCCATAGAATATGAAGAAAGAATAATAACACAATATGTGAATTACATCTCTTAGAAGGTTTAAGATTGCAGCTAATTCCAGAATATATTGTACAAAAAAGCCTATAAAAATATTCTTCTATTTTAATGTTTAAACTTTAAATTTTGTTCTTTAATAGAACTTTGTAGAATGCCCTCTGAAGCATTGTGATTCAGTTCAATTATACTTCTGTAAGTTGATGATGAGTTTCTAGTAGCCAAAATACTTCTTTCTGTATAATATGCTTTAAAATTTATTCCTCTGCTACTGAGCCTAGTGATGTTTTTTTATTTTTAGTAATCTTTTATTTTGAAATTTTTGAAAAATTTTTTGATTTACAATAGATTCTCTATCAAGCTAAAATTTGAACAATTTAAAAGCAAATTGTAAATACATATGGCTGGAAATATGAAATTTAGATTTAAAGTTATTTACATTATATAAATTTTAAAATATCTGTTATTGAATATTGCATATATTTTTTTATTCTGTTTTAATCTTTTGCAAAAAATTTTTGGTATTTTTTTAAATAGTTAACAATACAGAAAAAGTTGTAAAAATCTTTCATCATATATAAAGAAAAATATCCAATAGCATTTCAAAATGAAATAGCAATATTTTCCAAATAATTACAGTAATTTTCTCATTTCATAGATCTACTCTATGTCCATTATGAAGCAATATAGATGAAATGATGATACATGTTTGTGATCCTGTTTTAAACTGAAAAACAGCATTATATTTCAAAATAACTTCTTAATCTTTTAACTTTCTTTCAAATCATATTTATTGATAATTCATTTTTTCTCACCAATTGTATTGAATTACTCTTATTATTAGATCCATTTTATATAAATAAAGTGATTATGACAAAATACTTATCATAAAAATTTTACTTGCCAAATTTTAAATAATATGGATGTTTATTTATGCTCCAATAATAATATAAAGAAGACTGGGCTTGTTATTATGCATATAATAGGCATTTCATGTTTAGTATTTAATGTATACATATACTTCTCATTACTAACTACAACAAAGAATATGTAACATATATAGTGTATGGATATAATATTGATTATCCATATCTAAAGTAATGGGATAAATATATAGAATATAAATAAATCTTAATACAGAAAAAGAAAAGAGGAAATGAACAAGACTAATAGGCTAAAAACAGCAGAGTTCCAACATTATATAAATTTTATTTTTAGATATTTGATAACATTGAATTTCTTGGAACAAATTTAATTTAAACTGTTTGCATCATCAAATCCTCTATTAAGATTTAATAATATAATTTCAGAACTATCTAGTTCATCAGCTAATTCTCTGTTAATTTCTTATTAGAGTAGATCAAAAATTAAACTTTCTCTATCTACTTGTTTCAAGAGAGAAATGGTTTTTCTCTTCATTTACTTATTTTTAATTATTTCTATTCATCTCAAAATTTCTTAAACTATAAAAAGACATTATATCTTTGCATGTATTGATCTTCAAATGCTGCATAAAGCATTTAGTAGATTAGATAATTTTTTTCCTCAATTTCAAAACAAAATTTAATTCATGTTTCCTATTACTATATTAATTTTTATAATTCAAAAATATATTAGTTTTATATAGGAAATAAATAGCACATAACTGTAGTGGTAAATATATACTGAAAACTAGTGATTAAGTTTTTTTTTATAGGAAATAAATAGCACATAACTGTAGTGGTAAATATATACTGAAAACTAGTGATTATATTGATTATATAAATGAATACAGGTGTACCTCATTATTATGGCAGTTATGTTCCAGACCACTGCAGTAAAGCAAATCCACAACCTTTTTTTCATTTGCTAATGCAAATGAAAACCTAAAAACATATTTACACTATTATTAAATGTATAATAGCATTAGATCTAAAAACTCAGCCATATGATCCCATTTTAAAGATTCGAGTATTATTCTTGGAGGATTCAGGTTCGATTCCAGATTTCAGTTTTAATTTTTCAAGATGGCTCCAAGTCCAGCCCATTTATGTATTAATTTATGTTTAATATACCTATTCTAAGTATTATTTTGCAAATAATTTTCATTTTGATATATAAAATAAAAACATGGAATATAATTGAAAAGTGTCAAAAATTGTAGTGTCTAAAGTAAGGTATGCCTGAATCTTGTGATTTAAGTACAATAGTGACAAAAAAAATTTTGATCTGTAATGAATATATAAAAATTTTAAACTTTAAAAATTATACTTCAATCACAATTTAATTTACATTCTACTTGAATTTTTATTTGTTAAATACATTTGTTTATATATTTTTTCTTAATGTTTTCTTTTAGCATTATGAATAAATATAATTTGAAATAATGGCATCCATCATTAGAGAATTTTCTATACTACAGTATCAAAATAATAAAATATATTTCAGTATTATAAAGTTATCACAGTTTGAACTATTAATCCTTTTTACAGGATCAGAAATACCAAATTATTAAGAATTATAATTGATCAAAATTTTATTGATTCTATTGATAATTTTATAGAATTTTATAAGATATATTAGATATAAGAAAAAAATCATTATGCTATTTATAATTATAGTTCTGTCATATATTAATGATAATTATTTCACTCATAAATTATTATCCATCATCTTTTTATTTGTCTTTGCTTTTTTCATTTTGTGATGCTGGGTTTGTTTTTATTTTAATATATTGCCTCATTAATGAAGGAAGATTAATATTAATCAAGATCAGATTTTTACAACTAGTCAACATTTTCATTATTAATAAAAAAAAACAATGTTTAGAACTTTTAAACTTAAAAACTGAGAAACTGTTCAAAATAATTCTCTACTAAACAATGCTAGAAAAAAAAACCAGATCTATTAATAATTATATTATTAAATAATTAAATTTGCCATTAATATTAAACGATAATGCTGAAGATTAGGATAGATTCATACTCTACTCCCAGATTTCTTTTAACACATCGATGTCCGATTTTAAGTGCCATCTATGCCACTCTGGATTGATGGTTTTTTAAAAGTCTCTCTAAAATTTGTGACTGATTGTATTGATTTAAAATTTTTAGGAATAAAAGAAAGAATAATTTCCTATTTTGCTGGAAAAAAGATAAAATCATTGAATAAAGATTAATTTTTATGAATTTTTGAAATATTTTACAATTTTTTAAAAAATTGTAAAATATTGTTATTAGATTTAGATGATTCATTGAATTATAAATGTTTGATGATTATAAAATAAATAAATAACTTTATTATAAATATCCTTCCAAATAAATAACTTCTTTAACAAATGCACAACTCAGACATCACCTACAAACATCAATCTCTTATATAAATAAATATTGAAATATGACACTGGTGCTGGTTTGATTATATCTTCAAAAAAATAAATAAATACAACTTCAAAATTTTTTCTCAGATGGAAGCACTTGTACTGAGTGTATAGACAGCATTGCCAGGCTATATACAAAAGACCTGAGCAAGTGTTAGATATGGAAATAACTTTATATTGATTTAAATTCTGATTCATGTGTTTAAAACAGAAATGGTCTGTTTATGCAAATAGACAACCCATATTTAAAATGAACTTGGTCATCAACATATTAAAATGCATTGATTTTTTTAAGATAATGATAATCTACATATTTTGTTTTAAAGATAAATACATTCAAACCTTGGTTCACAAACAAATTTTTCGAACACAAAGCATCTCAGATGATGTACTGTGTCTCAAGTCACGTACATTTAAGCCGTCAACATAAATATTTTCAATAATAATGCCATGTATCACTTTAGAAACATTTAAAAATGTAGACCAAAAATAAATCACACTGGACAACTTTTTAGTGAGAAAAAGGCCCATTGAGTCTGAAGCAGAGTGGAGTGATGCCAGGAAATAGAAAAAAGAATCCCCTTCCAAACAATAACATTTCACTTCCTCACCACCTTCCACTTACATCATCAACTCTCCTCCATACAGGTACAGTAAAACTAAATTAAGTTTTTGTCTATATTTAATCTGCTTAGTGTTGTGTTTATCTTTTTTGTGATAGATTTAATGATTTCCATTGATTTTATGTTAAAAACTTGTGCACAAAGTACTGTTGTAAAAGTTTAAACAAACAATCACCTGGGGTCCAGGAACAGATTAATCCATTTTACATTAATTCCTTATTGGTAAAATAGTTTTGGTTTATGATCGATCTTCAGGAATTAAGTTCATGAACCAAGGTTTGACTATATTTGGCATTATCTGATTTATTAAACTATTTTTAAAATATAGAAATAAGTAATTGTTTCTTAAATTAAAAATATAAACAAAAACACAATAAACAATGATAATGAATAAGATTCAATAATGCAAATTATTTACAAAATAATTAACAAAAGACAAGCATTTTCAGTCTCAAAAACCATTTTCAAGTTGATCAACCAAAACGATCAGAAAGTACTTGTTTTTTTATGTAATAATTTTATAAATAACTTTTAATATTAAATCTTATTTATTTAGTATCATCATTTATTTATATTTTATTAAACATGATGAGTACCAACAAGTCAATTTTTGTTTCTTAAATCATATCCCACAAAGATTATATATATTTGCATTTGTTAATATACAAAATTCTTATTAATTTTTAATATGTTGGTATTCTCTGGTTTATATAAATAACTTAAAACTCTTAAAATTAACTTAAATAATTCTTAAAATTTTTCATGTAAACTGAAATTTTACATAAGTGAAACTGATTTTGTGTTAAAAACTTGTGCACAAAGTACTGTTGTAAAAGTTTTCTAGAGCTGAGTAGAATACAGTGATTGTTTAATTTATACTTTTATGATGATATAGCACTAAATTCTTCTCTAACAGGAAAGAAAAAAAGTACATGAAATATCACAACCATTAATATGATACTTAAAATCAATAAACAAAGTATAGAATAGAGTTCATTATTGTTTAAAATGTATGTATATTTTAAACACACTATTTACAGATATTAGCACTGATGAATCAAATTATATTTCAAATATTTGGAAATAGTACTATAGTAAGATGAATGCCAACAGGAATTGTCTCCAGTTCAAACTTTTTAAAAGCCCCTTATAAGGCTTTTATTTAATGCAAAACAAGTCAAGTACCATATCTATTGGATATTTACCAAATACAGTATATAGAAAGTTCCCAATTTATAGATTCTTGAATTTACAAGTTTTTTCAAATATGAAATATAAAAAAAAAAATTGAAAATACAAATATTATTTGTAATAAATAAATGCTAAACATTCATAAAAATGCATTTGAAACCATATACATAACTATACAATATAGTGCAACTTAGTTTGTAGCAGAAAGTATGAAATTGGAAAAATAAAACTGGTGGATCAATAAGTGGAAGTAGTGCATATTCTAGTCAGAATTTAGCTAAAACATGCACTACTTATAGTTACTTACAGTTAATTACATCAGTACGTAATTTACTGCCCTCAAAACAGACATTGTAGGAAAAATTAATAGTATCAGTCAAACATGAATAGATAATCATGAATGAGTAAAACTGCTGTTAAAACCAATGTATAGATCACTTAACCATGTACAGTTAATTACATGTGGTAAAACTATTGTCAAAACTGACAATGTAAGGAAAATTGGCAAGTTTGCTCAAACATATAGATAATCATATAAGAATAAAATTACTGCTAAAACTGAGAGTATGTGGACTACTTAACAGTTAAGAAAAGTAAATATAAGTACTTAATTTTTCTTATTAACTAAATGAATGTAAATATACAAGTAGTCTTCGATTTATGACCAACTCGTATTTATGACAATGATGTCATCAAAAAATTCTAGTATTGGACAATGCAATTGACTTGGGTTAGATTCCCTGACTAAATGATCTGATATATGAAAAATGTCCTTTTTTGTATCTGAGTTTTGTAGTTTTGAGTTTTTTATACTTATTAAGATAATATATAGTGTCCTAGTATATATTAGTAGTGAGAAATTCATAAATTTCCATCTTCTGACCATTTCTGACTTACAATAGCAGGATTCAATATTTTTGAAACTGAATTCTGTCTTAAGTCAAGGATTATTTATATTGCTAAAGTATTAAAACAACTTTTTTCAAAAATGTTACTTGGACTTCAATTTGAAGTCTTTAATATAAGAAATAGAAAATAAACAACTTTTCCCTAAGAAAAATTTAAATGAACTGTTATATTTTATGTACATATTAGCTTGTTAATAAAAATTATTTTTATAAAATTTAATTATATTTTGAATGCTCCAAGTATAACATTGTATTCAAAATTTAGCCAAACTGATTTATAATTGCTTCTAAAGTTTTTTAAGCATTTTCTATCTTATAATCATTGTATATATAATTAGATAAAGTTATAATGATGATAATATAGAAAGTACCTGAAAAATAATTTTAGCAATGATTGTATGTTATAATCACAATGTTAATACTTGGAACCATCAAGTTATAAATTTAATTACTGCTAGCAAAATATCAAGTAAAATTGGAAATTTTTTAATAAATAATATTTTAATTATTTTGAAGCATTGATAATAATAACTTCTTTTAAAATTTTCAAAGATTCATATTTAAAATAGTTCTAGTTCAAATACAAAAATAAAAACAACAGCATCATATATAAACTAACAAATGTTTTATTAAAATACTCTTGGGCCTTTGCCCATTGTCAGTAAGATATAAAGTAACAATTTATTATTTTTTACATTATTGATGATGGATGAAAATTCAAAGTAATTTACTAAAGCATTTGTTAGTTCATATAATCTAGTTTTGTATTTTTATTAACAGTTTTAAATTACATATTATATAACTAATGCAAATTGTTTGACTGTTCATCAAATAAACAATAAAGAAATTATAATATGGTAGACTTCGGAGATCTCTAATTCATATACGGAAGAAAAACAATCATGCAAAATTATGCATCATTCAGCCAATTAGAGGCAAAGTAGGAAAAATGAAATCATCTATAACTATATAAATATACATAAAGATATCTACATATATTTATATTTTTCTTTTTTCAAAAATTATATAATAAAACTGGCTATTAGATAAGTATTGTTTTATCATGTACTACTTAATTACTTAATATTTAACGCATAAATGAAATAAGATGAATTTATAAATTTTATTGAGTATTTTTAATTAAATACTATTTTACAATTTTATCCTTAATTCTTAAAGTACTTTGTTTCGTGTATGTTATTTTTGTTTACATTTGCTGGAATTATATAATGAAATTGGTAGTATATCAAGTAAAAAAATCGAATTATGTTATTTATTAGGCATTTAGAATCAAATACCTATTCATCTTTCAATTTTCTTTAATTTATCAATGACTACTTGAAAATTAATTAAATTCAAATTAAAATTTTTGATTAAATTCGCGCCGTTCCATCTTGTCAAACAATTCAACATAATGGATACACGAAGAATATACGTTGCCAGCTAAGCGCTGTAATAATAAAAAAAAAGTAAAATACAATACAATATTTCTAATTTGTTGTTAACAAAATATTTTTCTTTTATATATAACAACAACAATATCCTTTTACTATTAATTTTTTTATTAAATTTAAAAATGATACAGTATATGTATTGTGGTATTATATGGGTATTATCCTATTATCTAATACAATTTTTCATTCAAATTTCATTGAATATATTCATTTTAAAATGTATTCAATAATCATATCTAAATTTGTAAAATATCACTGAAGTAGTTAATGATAAATTATATTACATGAAATTTATGAGAATGTTATTTAATACAGTATTTTGTTTTGTTCATGGTTTTGTTATATAGTTTTCTTAATTAATACAACATAATGAGATCTGAAAACTGATATAAATTTAGAAAATTCATTCAGTAATTTATATTCATACAAAATATTAGTTTAATTTAATCAAGAACTTTTAGTTTCTTTTATTATCAAATTGCAGATAACTGCATTAGATAAAATTAAAACTTTTTAAATATGTGCACTTCTTTTTTTCTAATTTTTATTCTTGCAGAAATTATAATAAGTTAGATTTTAAATTAAACCATTCATCTTGCATAGATATTATTTCTTTTATAAAACAAATAAAAATATGAGAAATTCAAGTTTTAAAAAGAATTGATCAGTAATGTGATCGTATAATTTATCCGTATGAAATCCATGAGGTAGACAAATTTAAGCCCTGATATAGCAACCTATATCAGGGCTTAAATAAATACCCCACTATTTTATATAACCTTGTATTAATTTATGTTATAAAATTCCTTCAGTAGATAGTTAACTCCATCAGATATGTGAACGACCTATTGTAGGTACTTGAATAGCCCATTGTTTACTATCTGGCAAAGATGGAAAATGGTGTAAATCTCAGAAAGAAGAAAAAGCAATATAAAATCAGACTGAATTTAAACTTTTAATAGTTTAACCAAATTTTTTTAGGATGGGAAATTTGATCGACTGAATGCCACTTAACATACTGTATTTTTCGGATACGATTCTGATTTCACCATGAATTTCTCACTACATTCATATTCTTTCAGTGAGATCCGGGACGCTCAGATCGACTTCATCATTCTGCATCTTTCGCTTTCCAGTAAAATGGAATTTAATATAGTTGATTACATTATCCTGTAATTATATTATATTTTTAAATACCAATCCCATTCAGCGATAAGTAATAACTTATCGCTGAATGAATGCGCTGGGATAAGAATCCTGTCATCCTATGGAGTAGATAGGATGAACGGGGTACTCGCCCCAGGCGCAAAGTAGACAAGGAAATTAGAAAAGTAATGATTTCAATTTGTTGAACGTTTTTTCGGGGCATAAAAATGTATTTGTGCCATTTTTTTGAGGGACACAAAACATTTTGTCCGGTTTTTGGGCATACAAAATGTATTTATACAGTCGCAAAAATAGTAGGTGCTACAGGCTGATGATAATCAAATAAGTTCCGATTAAAATTACACATATATTCTAAAACTATTCTCTTTAACTGTTTTAATATAATTTCTACTGTTAAGTTCTTATTGATTGTTTTAGATAGGTATATATGTCAAGCATGTGGCCCTCAGCATTTTTTAAAGCGTCCTCCTTCATAGGTCGGATTGACCACGTGGAAACACTTTCGTTTTTCACTATGGAGAACCCTGATTCGATTTTCGGATCCCACCCCTTGGAAATATTTATAATGAAGTCTGGGTCCGGCTCCATGTCGATCCTCATCCTTCATAATCCGGCACATTCCTCTGCAGAGGTGGGCAACCTAAGGAAGGGCCAAGCGGAAGGACTTCTTTCGTTCATGGAGGTAAGAGATAGATGGAGATTGTGTGTCTATGCAATCCAATCAACAAAACTGAAGCCGGGACGGAGCTTATCCGCCATATTGATATTCCCAAAACATTGTCGGTGCTAATGTTATCCTATATAGATAGAAGGATTTTAAAGACATTTTTAGACAGAAAACACGCCAAGTTGTGCTGCCGTTGGTTGTAACAACCGAAGTGATAACAGAACAGCAAATTTAAACGTTTCAAAGGTACTAAAAAATAATGTAATTTCTTACAAATAATTTATTTTTATTCACAAAGACAAGGAAATAACTCTACCGTCTATTGACTGATATTAGCACAGGACTAAGTATATTTAAGATAAATTCGTTGCATATAAATATTATGTTTGTCTATTTTATCGCGTTTATATCGAAGTTTATCAAGTATTTTCGTTTCAAATAGATATCAAAAACAATTATTAACGCAATTTGATATCTGTGGCATATTCTCTCCATTAGTAAATAGAAATTAAATATATATATTATAACATAATTATAAAATTTTTATGAAATATAAGATTAATTTAACTATATTAAAACTTTATATAATCATACATCAAAATATTAATTAGTAATTAAGTATTAGTACAAATATTAATTATATTTGCTATTATTAGTTTATTAAAAAGTACAATACAATTTAATCAAATATAAAGTATTTATTTATTAATTTTGATATTACATTATAGTTAAAATTGTATCTATATTTCTTTAGTAATAGAAACAATAAAATAATATTTCTACAAATATGTTTTTGTTTTAGATTTCCAAAAGATGAAAGTAGAAGAAATTAATATAAAAACTAATAATTTTGTATATGAATGCACAGAGAAAAGCACCACTGGTTTTTTATAATTATTCAGTTAAATGAATGAAAAAATAGCTAAATTAAAAAAAATTTAATTATATATGCACTTTGCTGAATACTATTTACAGATTAAGGTATTATTATAAACAGTTTATTTAATCTGTTAATAGTGCTTGAGAGACTGATCTTATCTGATATTATCACAAATAATAATAATAATAATAACTTATTATTTTTAAATTTTTTGATGAATAAAGATTTCATAAAAAATAAATTTTTATATATAGTACCTCAACTTAGGTAAACCTGACTTACATAAATTCAGAGATATGTAATTTCTCATCCTGCCCCCTCACCCATTTGTTTGCTCCACAATTATATAGTGCATATACATATTTCATTTGATGATTTGTTGATTAAGAGTCCTTAATTACAATTACATATAAACTTTTATAATATGATGTTTTCTTGGTAATAAAGAGCCATATAGATACATATGTACCTGAAATTAGATTTGGGAATCTGTAAGTACCCCGACTTATGTTATGCTTCCCAGTCCCACCTATTAAATAACTCCAAGGTATTACTGTATACTAATTTTATAAAATAATTTAAAAAAATCAAAGCAAGAAAATTTAAAATATTTTTCAATAATCAATTATATTAAAAACATGAAAAATGAGAAACATTAAAATCTAGTCATTAAAGAACGAAACAATTTTGTGAAAAATAAAAATAAAAAACAAATTATTTTTAAAATCGTAAATTCTGTAATTTTTAAAATTCTTTCTTTAGTTAAAATTTTCAAGTACAGGTGTTCCTTTAGTTACAAACATAATATGTTTATAAGTTTTGATTGTAATTCAAAATTTACACTAAATTCAGATGTACCAAACACACAATATATTTTGTATTATGTAAATGTTACTAATTCTTCCAATATAGAAGTTCTTATTTCAGACATTTGCATATGAATGTCTTATTATAATACAAGAATTTTAACTGAAAGTTCTTTTATTTTGAAATAATGTAGTAATATGTAAAATAACTGCATAGATTTTACATTACATTTATTGCTAGACTTTTACTATTATACTATTTAAAATTCTTAATAATTTTAAAATTATTTTAAACTTAAAATGTTAATTGAACTTACTATTTGTATATGAGATATTATATAAAGTGTAGGTGTAATTTATATGGTTATATTCTCAAGGCATGCATATAATTTGAGGTTTGTGTAAACTGAGATAATTTTCTATATAGAAATTTAGTATGTTATAATTAAAATGATGCAAATAGACAAACTAAGCACTATGCAGAAATAGATTTTTATTTCAGAAAGAAACGCTTTTGACCTTTCTCAACAGATCAACTTTAAAAACGAATCTTTCCACTTGATTTAATTATAATAATGTTCATTCTAGCACTGATTAAAAGTGGAAAATTTACACAAAAATTTAGTAGCGCTTTCGACTTTATTAAGTCCTCATCAGCTATACTTTACAAATAAAAATTTGTAAAGTATAGCTGATGAGGACTTAATAAAGTCGAAAGCGCTACTAAATTTTTGTGTAAATTTTCCCTCTATACAGAGAGCCGGGAGATTTGTCCAGGTTTGTTTACATAGGGGAACACAGATGGCTGGTGACACGAGCTAAATTATTGCCCTGCCAAGCCAGAGCATCCAACAGGTCTTCGTCAGCTAATGTCAACCCTCTATACAGAGAGCCGGGAGATTTCTCCAGGTTTGTTTACATAGTTGTGGAACATGGATGGCTGGTGACACGAGCTAAATTATTGTCCTGCCAAGCCGGAGCATCTGTTTTGGTCACATACAATATAAGGTTATATAAAATAAATTGTCTAAAAACTTAAAATAATAATCAATACATAATAAAAATGATAAAAACAGAAATAAAATAAAAATAATAACTACAAAATGTAAATCCTAAACCCTCACAACCTAAAACCTTTAAACCATGAGTTAAATCACCCTGTCACAACAGAGTATCTGTTTCGGTCACTTACAGCAAAAAGGTTACATACAACAAACTATTTGTCAGAGACGTAATAATCATAATACATACAAAATAAATGCTAAAATATAGAAATAAAAAAAAAATAAAGTTAACAATTACAATATGTACATCCTAAACCTGCATAATCCAAAACCTTTAAGCTTGTTTACATTGGACATAAACAGTTGGTCGGTGACACTGTTTTGACGGGGTAATTTGACTCGTGTCACTAACCATCTGTGTTGTCTGACCAATGTAAACAAGCTTAAAACCTTTTTTATTCATTACTTGCAATTTTATAAAACAATCTAGAATCTAAACAGAATAGAGTAAAAATATTAATATTCCTGAAACTATATTGGAAAGATGAATTAGAAAAAAAGAATGTTTGTAAAATAATTTATATATTAAAAAATGTTATCAAATTGCAATTAATGTTATAAATAAATACTGTATGATTCAGAAAAGCTATTATACAATTATTATTAAAATTTGTTACGTATATTATATAGTTAAGTCTTAATATTTGGTCTCATTTATTATTATAAGGGGTTTTATCATGAAAAAGATTGTTATTACAGTTTTAAGATCAAACTTAAAACTGTAATAACAATCGAGTTTTTACGATCGAAAGGCGGCCATCTTAATCAACCCAAAGCCGGGTTCAAGTTTAGTGACGTCATACCATCTCCACAGATGGGAAACTATACCACGTGATTGAGGCAAAATCGTCATCGGAGATATAAGCGCCATACTACCTAGAACGAAAGATGATATACAAAACGATAATTTCTTTTTAATGTATATTAACACTCATAATTAGCGCTGTCATCAATTTTGCCGTTAACATTGTATTCTATTGAAGTTTTAAATTTGTCCTGTTTTTATGACGTCATCTTCGCCATTTTCTTTTCATGTTTGTAGTTACCTGCAGAGTGGTTTTCTGGCTATATTCTTTTAATTAATTATTATTTCATAACATATTTAATTTCCTCACAAACTCAAGAATAAGAAAAGTGAATAGAAAACGGCAATATATTGAAGAAAAGATGTACAGTACTTTTTATGTGGAAATGAACGAAGTAACAAAGTTTCATTGTTTCGTTTTCTAAGAAATTTTAAATGTTGAAAAACTATTACGGAATTTTAATCTTTTTTTAAAGTAATTTATTGATTTATTTATAATGTTTTTTTTACATTTAGAAAAATTCTTGCCATTTGTGTAAGTTATATGATTTATTTCTTATGAAGCTTATGAAGCAACTGTAACTGTATCCTATAATAAAATGTTTTAGACTAAAATTGCCTACTTCTGTTTTATTTTGTAAAAATTGCTTTTATATGGAAAAAACAGACTAGAATATACAGTTTTTTTGTTTGATGAGCCTGTTAAAAATTTCAAATATAATAAAAAATACGTCTAAATAAATTGGTTCTTTGATTTTTAATTGAATTGGATATTCACAAAATAACAAGTTCGAATGCGCAATGTCACCTATGAAGATTTTCGTGTTGCTATGTAAATAGAAATATTTCATTTGAAAAGATCGCAACATAATTATAAAAGTTAAATTCTAATCTTAACGTAAATAAGCACCAATGACATCACATTAGATCACAGCGCCCCCGCACTCGGACTGGCTCAAAGTCTTGTCCTGATTGGCTTACGTTTATCACGTGACTTTGAAATGTTTGACGTTGTGAGTATAGGAAGTTTCCTATCTGTGTGTAACTAATCTGTGTCCATCTATCTCTTACCTCCATTGTTTCGCCCAACGATCTATTTAGAATATATTTCGCCTCCATCAGTTAGTATTCTTACTGAGTGGAAAGTGGCGACATCTGTTACCAAAAAAAGTGTCCCTTCTTCTGCCATAAATATTTTTAATAGTTAAGTATTTCACATAATTTAACTACTGCCATAATTTATAAACAGAATAATACAGTAAGACCATAATCGTTAATTTAAATAATTAATTAATTTAATTTAATTCTTATCTATTTTCTCTATTTATAAAATTTACTGTACCTAAATTTTTTCAAATTTTATTCTTCTAATAAAGCAGAGGCATTATAAAATGTAAACAATTGGAAGGGCATTGAATGTTTAGGATGCAGTTTTTCTCAATATTGCTTTGTCTCTTTTGGCCCTTTCAATATTGCCTTCTTCTTCAATTATAATATGGAGGGTATAGCAATGGTTTTTTCCTCCGATAACGAGTGTTCTTTGGCAATATTGCCTTGATCTTTTAGTGGACTTTTGTAAGAACAGCATTTGACACCTGTTTTAAAACAACCAATAAACACATTTGAAAAGTGATGTAATAATTATAATCAAGTCTATATTAAGTAGTTTGCGATTTTGACAATAAATGCTATTAAAAAAAACATCGAAAATATTCAGTATTCGTATGTAAATGAAAATGAAAGCGTAGAGAGTTGAGAAATTTTAATTTGAATTGTATTTTTTTTATAAATTATTTTAAAATTCTGATACAATATCTATCATGTTCATTGGTTTATCTTATTTTTAATAATCAATCGAATACAAATCAAATCAAATAATTCGACAAGATAAAATGAAATTCAGTAAAAATAAATTTTTATGAAAAGCAATCGATGATTTTAAAATATTTAATCAAATATAAAAATTGTAACTTTTTAAACAAGTTATAAAAAATATTTATATGTGAACCTCCATATCAGAAACAGAAGAAGAAGAAGAAGTATTTATATGTGAACATCAGATGGCGTTAGATAGATGCGTAAACTCTACAGATTAACACAATATGCGATGAATCGATTCGTATTCGGTGTGGTCAGCATGTTACTGTGAGAAGTGGGTGAACTGTTCAAAGTTTTTGGATGTCGAGGAGGAGAATAAGATAATTGCAGTTTATTATATTTGTACTTTATATACAATGGAAATAACTAATATACGCGATTTAAAACCAGGAATGAAAAATTTAAATATCATTTTTATCATCTTAGAAATAGGTAAAGTAACTTGTGTTCTTATAGGATTTACTTTTCACAAAAGCATAAACGAAGAAAATATTTAATTTAAACTTTTATGTCAACTTCGAAAACATTAAAAACGAAAAAATTACGTAAAATTAATCAGTCGACAATATTGAAATATTTGTCCCAGTTATTTATATATATAATAAATTTTTATTGATAAAATCGTAAGAAAATTTGATTAAACCGGTTTATACACTACATAGAACCAGCAATTTTTATGTAAAATTCCCTTGTAGTTGTCCCAAATTTCTCGCTAGTTTATAAATTTTTTTAAGTACTGCACAATTTTTCAATAGTTATATAAATGAAGATAAATATAGTAATCGATGAAAATTTATTTTCTGTTATACTTTCCATTTTTAAAGGTATTTTTAACACAAATTTTTAGATAGGCTTCTAAAAAATAATTTAACTTTCTGAAAAAAGTTAAATTAACTTTCTGATAAAAATTTTACCTCAAAAAATTTTTTCTAATTTTGACAGAAGTCATTCCAATAGCCTATAACAATTATTTTTGGCATACTAAAAAAAATTGGCCAAAAAATTTTTAAGCTAAATTTTATTCCAAATTTATCTACAACTAAAGTTTTGTAACTAAAATTCTGCTTCGTATACATTTAAGTTGCAAAAATATTTCAAATTTTAAAGGTAATTTTTTTTTAGTTCAACAGTTTCAAAATATTGTGAACATACATAGATTTGCAAACAAAAATTTAAAGTATAATTTCCCATAAAATTAACATATATTGAAAAATCATCAGAATAGTTTTGTGTGTGTGTGTGTGTAAATTCTCATGATCAAATTTTGAGTTTTTACTTCAAATGGAATCTAAATATTTGTATTTTTTATTTTAAACTTATAAAATATGCATAAATTGATATAAATAAATTATAAATACATCATTTCATCAATATCTAACAAAAATGAATATTATCTTTTTGCCTATTTTTTTAATAAATATTTTATTACATCAATTATAAACAAGTAATAAAAGAATATTTTTTTTAAATTTAAAAAATATTCTTTTATTATCATCTACATTTAGATCTACTTTAGTTTTCAAATTCTATAAATGAACATATGGCTAGTAGCCATAGGCCATATGTGATTCTTGAATAGTTCAGTTGTGATCCTTGTGTTTTAAAAATAGAAAAAAAAAATCAAATTACCATTGACTTGACACTGAATATTTTTCAATAGTTTTTTTCAGTGTATAAATTGTATACTATATAACATACGTAATTTAAATTATTTAATCTATGTAATAATTTTTTTGTGCCACATGTTTCAAATTGAAATAACTTAAGCTTGTGCAATAAAATTTATAAATTATTTTCAATATGTATTTCTATTGTTGTACTTAGGTTGACTATTCTATTTTTTATTTTCAAGTAATCATTCTAAAAAATATATTAAAATCCAATTATTCAAAAATTTTATAATTTAATCAATAGTTAGATTATGCAATATATCTAATTCTTTAGCCTGAAAAATTTCTCTTGTGGATTAAGTTAAATAACTGTGTTTAACATTTCATAAACAACTGTTTTATATATTGCCACAATTCCATAAAAATTGTTTATAGTGCCAAAAGATTCAAAAATGTGATATTTATCTATAAAATGAAAAATGCTTTTTAATTGTATGTTTTTATGAACAATGTCATTATTTCGTTTGGATGAAAATTATATGTAACTAATAATAAAATGATATTTAGTAATTAAAATAATACAACAATCAATAAATTATATAAAAACCTTTATTTTATGCACCTCTATAGTTTGATCTAACTTCTTGCTGTGATGCATGCGAAAATAAAGTTGGAAATTTTCTTTTCTAACTGATATAGCTATTATCCCTAAGATTTTAGATATTCATTTTTCCATCAGACATTTTCAATGGATAGTTTAAGTCAGTAGTTCTCAACCTTTTTTTTCCTCGAGCCGCATACATTTGTTTGCTACATTAAGCGGACCACTAACATTTGGTTGCTCCATTAAGTGGGCTGCAACATGCTATATCAGCAATCGGCAACCAGATGGTATCACGTGAAAAAAGTCTGACTTCTAAAAAAATCACCTATAAAAAACTTTTGACTTCTTAATTTGTGATGCCATAGGTCAGTGTTTTCCAAATTGACCTATGACCTGTAAAATTTTATGAGTGCATCAGGAAGGACCCCTAGCTTAGGAAAAGTCAATTTTTTTTCAGGTTTAAAAAATAAATTTATATCAGAATTTTTATTTTTTTTTTTGCATGTGAGAGAAAAATTCCGCATTTTCATTAAATTCATGACTGTGTTCTGAGCCTTACATAATAGCTTGGCAGGCCGCAGGTTGAGAATAGCTGGTGTAAGTAGACACTTCCCTCATTCAATAGCATTGGTCAATATCTCTATACAAAATATTGAAATTTATAGGTCCTTAAATATTTTTAAGGAATATTTCATTAATCAAGGAACCAAATTACAGTTAACTATTAAAATTATACAATTTTTTAGCTAAATTAAAATTATCTATAGATTCAAGTTCTAAGTTCCAAGAAAGCACAATCAGCAGTTTATGACAAAGGAATTACACTTTAATAAACTTAAAAACTTTTTCAGTGCATAGGATACCATCGTCAGTTATTTTGTACCTATAACTGTGACTGTAAATATACTACAAGTCGAACACCCATGGCTCGAGGTACCAGTAACTCAGGTAGTGGTGGTGTGGAGATGTAGGTGAATTGCGGGTGGAATAAAGATTTATTTGTTGGTTGGTTGTTGCAAGTAGCTAGGTAGTTGTAGTTGTCGAAACCAGGGCTGGGGAGCCGGAGTCGGAGCCCGGAGCCATTAAAATTTCTGCTGGCTCCAGCTCCTAACCATATGCCATATACACTCGAATAGCCAATCCCCTGACTTTAGGGTTTGAAAATCGGTAAAAATGCGTAACTCATGTATAAGCCTACCCGACTTTAGCACTTAAAATTCGAAAAAAATTTTAAATCTCAATATGTTTTTATCATTTTTATTATGTATTGATTATTATTTTAAGTTTTTAGACAATTTATTTTATATAACCTTATACTGTAGTGACCAAAACAGATGCTCTGGCTTGGCAGGGCAATAATTTAGCTCGTGTCACCAGCCATCTGTGTTCCCCTAACTATGTAAACAAACCTGGACAAATCTCCCGGCTCTCTGTATAGACATTATATATCTGTATTGACATTAGCTGACGAAGACCTGTTGAGAAAGGTCAAAAGCATTTCTTTCTGAAATAAAGATCTATTTCTGCATAGTGCTTAGTTTGTCTCTTTGCTATTATTAGTTGCAGAATGTCTATGGCTTTAGTAACATTTAACCTAATTTAATAAAATTAATATTAAAACAGTTTATTATAACAAAATGATGCTTCTGCAAAACAGATTAAAATAAAAATTAAATAAATTAAGAAAATAAATTTTTGGAAAAAAGTATAAGAAAATAAAACTAAAACATAAGAAACATAAAATTATAAATTCTAATCAATAGAGCATATATGCATGTAATTAAAAAATAAAAGTTAAACAATAAACTGCATTAAACAGCACCCATAATAAAAAGCAATTAATTTATAAGAGCTATAATTGTAGATAATGTTTGTATATGACAAATGTCCATTTACAAAAGAGTTATCTCAATAGTAATGATCTTTTTCACTTTGTATTCCAGCTAGCATTATTTTGAATTTGCATAAATAGTGATAGCATTATAACTCAAATATTTATAACTAGAAGAGTACTTATACTTGTATTTGTTTTATTCATATCTAATTAAAAAAAATTTTAAGAAAGAGAAAAGAAATTTTATTAAAAACTTTTTACCAGCTTATTATATAAATAAGTTTTTTTATTATTTATTTAGATAATCATTAAATTGATTGAAATAAAATTTAAGTATATTTATTTGTGTTTGTAATCAAGTTTTGAATTTACTAACATTTTCAACTCATTAAAAATAGAGCAATGTAATCAAGATAAAATAAAAATCTAAATTATATAAATATTTTGTTAATTTGATTTTAAGCAAAAAATAGTACAGGTATTCCTTGGTTTATGAACTCTTATTTAATATATTTTCAATTTAATGAACAGTATAAATCTATATCATTTTTTTGCTTTGTGAAACTAATTTTCATTTGGAAAAGAAACTATTTTATCATTGATCAATTATCCACTGTAATTTGCTTAAATAAATGATTTTCTTGCTCATTTTCTTCACTGACTGTAATAGATGTATCAAGTCTACTGTGAGGACCATTTATTTTAACACAAATTCACTTCTGTTTTCACTAAAGAATTCAGCATTAAATCTGGCAGTTGACCTATATCAATATTATGAGTATCCATAATGTACTTATTGCATTTTTCAATAGTTTTGTAACTATATAAAACTATTTAACTTCACAAAAAAATGATTAAATATTATTCCAGATGTGTAAATTTCTAAAATACTTTTTATCTGTATATAAATTTGAATATGATGGTATTTTGTTTGTACTATTGGAATATGCTAACTATAGCCAATGTAATTGTTTAAATAAGTAAATTATTTTGTGTTTATTAGTTTTATTAAAATTATTACTATAAAATAAATCTGTAATTAATGAATTTTCAACAAACAGAAATTAAAAACCATCAATATTAACTTTCAGAAAATTGAATTTATTTTTGCCAATAATTTATTAAAATGAAGATTTTTGAGAATTACATAAATTTAAGGTAATATTTGATGAAAATTTTATAATTTTTGAGTAATAAGTAAAATTGTAATGATAGCATGTTTATTACTATCATTATGTTTTTATGTTTAAATCTGAAAATCACTTTATACTTAGTGGCTCTGAAATTCAAAATCCAATGGAAGAAATAGCTAAACTGGTAATAACTATTATAAACTATTGTATTATAGCATCTGTAATTATGTTTATATTAATACTCTAAACATCAACATATCAATAGATAAAATGGCAGTAATTTTTTGTATCCAATAACCAATTAAAAACTTTTATATTGAATTAATGTGAAATAAGTTTCTGATTTATGAATTTTCACTTAATGAACAGTTTTTAATGTTGCACTAACCTTCATAAACTGAGGAATATCTGTATATTATTTTATTCTAAATTTAAATCTTTTGATTTATCAATTTACATAGGATATAGAAAGACTTCATTAAGAATATTTTATTTCTTTCATAGTGAAATGATTCATATATTAAATATTATTTCTAAAAATTTAATATTTTTTAACATATTTTATTAAAATTTTTCTATATATTTTCTATGAAATATAAATTATATTTGAAATTTCCTGAAACAAAAATATTGAAATATATTGTGATGAGATATCTTGTGAATTATAGTGCTAAAATTCAGATGAAGTTCAAATAATATTTTTTGAAAAATAATACAGGTCAAATCTCTTTATAATGAGTACCAAAGTAATGAAATTTTCAGTATGATGAATATTTTTTGATGAATTGAAAGAATATTCATATAAAATATATTTAATCTTAAATACATTTAAGATTATGTCTACGAGAGCAGCGAAAGTTGTGTTGTTTGGATAAAATAAATGAAACAAAATTTTGTTTTTAAGAAATACAAATTTCAGTATAATGAAATATTTTGGTCAAAAATTATTTGTGAGATGACAACTTGATACAGTTTCTTGGTCATTATAATTGAATGAAAATCCATAATTTACCAATAGATGGCAGAGATAGATAATTGGTTGGGTGCAAGCATTAGATTCTGCAATACCAAGCCACATATCATACAATTAACTAGTGTTTGTGTAGTTTTTCAAAAGAGTTTTTTCTTGTAATTTTTTAAACCTACAAAGCAAAATGGACAAAAAAACAGCATCAGCTTACATTAAAAGAAAAACTAATCATATTAGAGAAAATAGACTCTGGGCAAAAAAAGAATGATATTGCTAAAGAATTCAGCATTGCACCTTCAACATTATCAATGTTTTTGAAAGACCTCAAAAAAAATTAGAAGAAACAATTAAAGAACATGCAATGGGACCTGAAATGAAGAAAATTCAAGGCACTTTATACAATAATGTTGATAAGGCAACTTTTGTGTGTCTACAAAATGTACGTACAATCACAAAATATCCCAATAAGTGGACCGATGATATGTGAAAAAGTTTTGGAAAAAAAGACTTGTAAAAATTGATGTTTCAAGCAAGTGTTTTGCTTGACTCAACAGTTTTAGAAAATGGTATGGAATAACTTTGATAACAAACAATAGCACTTACCGCAGTTGAGGTTATTCTTACGTTTTCATACAACTTGCTTATCTATCGCTAACATTTTCAGTATTCCTACCATCTTTAGGCTAAGATGTTCCCAAATATCTTAGCCTAACTGCAATTATTGGATTTGGGCATTATTCAGGCTGTGAAAATGTATTACAGGAGCCAGGTGATTAAAAAAATTTTTCTGAACCTAGTTTCAGATGAGAATAAAAAAAATGTGTTTATGTTAAAGAAACTTGTAATATGATTTGCACAACATGGTGGCACTTCAAGCAAAAAAGTGCTTGAAGTGCTGTTTATTGGAATATAACGTATATACATAGTAAAAAGCAGTAATAATTAGAAAGTCTCAACATGGTGGTCAGAAAAAATAGTCCACTATTTTCAAATGTTGGAAGAAGGCCTCATTTATGAAAACTAACAATAATGAAATTCAGATAATTGAAACTGATACACTGAAATGGAAGTGGAAAATGAAGTCAGAGGTATGTTGAATTGGGTGATTACTGATGCAACTGGTATAATTATGAATGATTACATTGAAGCAGACAACAATTTAGTAATTGCAAGAAAACTGACTGAAAAAGTTATTATTGAAAACTTGCAGCTAACTATGAGTATATCAAGCCAAACTTTAACTGTAGAAAGTGAAGATGATGATACTAAAACTGGAGTAATGTTGCGATGCTATTGATAGACTGAAAAAGATTCAGGGGTATCTTTCTTGCTGTACTGATATCCCAGAAAATATTTTTAAAAATTTATATGACATTGAGAATACAATAATGGATGCAGCTACAAAAAATTCAGTGCAGACTACAATTATGAAATATATCATAAAAACATTCATATGGTTTATTAATATTGAGCAGTGTATAGTTGAAGATGTCTTTATATGACTTTGCTGAGCCAGCAGTAACTTATGAAAAATTTTGAAAAAAGTAATTTTTACACAGTTCAGTATTTTAAAAGATGGGAATTTAAAAAATTTTTTGAATATTATTTTTAAAATAAGTTTTTGTGTAATTTTAACTTTGACTGATTTTGCTGCACTATCTCATGCTGTGACACCATATTTAAGATGAGCTTGAACTAAATGAAAATAAATTTTTGAATTTGAAAATAATTTCGTATTTGATGTAATGAAATTTCAGTGTAACGAAATATTTTCTATGGTTCCATGATTTTAGCTTTAACGAGATTTAACTGTATAATGCATGTGTACAGCTTAAAATCAGATGATAAATAATATTGATTCCTCATTCAATTGAAAGAAATTTCAGATTCTGCTTTAAATATTTCTATTTTTTTTTGTTTTTTGATGGTAGTGGTATTGGGATATATATCAAAAAATAATGATGTATCACTTTGCTAAAAAATGAATGAATTAAAAACCATTAAAATTCTTATTTTTATATCATTTTTACACAATTGTATTATGGGCATTCATGCCCAGTGTTATACAACATACCAGTTGTTCAAAATATCCCCTTGCTATCCAGTGGTGTGTGTCAAATGGATCTTTTTAAAATTATATTTATTGAGTTTCTCAAACAATTTTGAGATTGATCTATCTCTATGTATGGTTCTATAAAATTTTTTAAATTTAATACAAGTTTCACATTTTAACATTAAAAATTCAATTTTTTATAACTTTTTTCTAAACAATAGTAAACAATACAATATTTTAAAATGTATGAAATCTTTATAAAATTTAATTTAATCTGCATTTAACAAATATTAATTTGTTTATCATATAGGATTTATTACATTCTTAGTAAAATATGATTACTTACAGTTATAATAAAGTGTAGACAATAGATACAAGTTCAGTTTTTTACAACAGATACAAGTTTTTTTTAGGTTGAACTATTTATTTACTTTTTAGAGAAACTGGAGCACTTTCAGTTTAATTAAGCCCTCTTCAGCAATTTTTAGTTTACATACATAAAATAGAATACCTAAAATATCTCACAGTACCCTAAAGTGCCACAGCACACCAGTTAGAGTAAGTTGTTATCACTGCTCTAAATGATACAACTTATTCAAAATCTTAAAATATTCAAAAAATATTTTTTTTTTTAAATTTTCAATTAACAAAGAAATTCTCTTTATATTTGGAAGAAATTATTTTATCTTAATTTAATTAAAAGAACAGACATTTAAAACGATTTTTATATCAAATCTCAGATTTTGCTATTATTTGCAAAATATTAATAGTGATAAAGACATGATAATTTGAAGAAACTATGATAAACATCAACATTACAAAAAATATTTAATAGACTTTGAAAATTATCTGCATGGGCTCTCTGATTACTGATCCTTTATCATCTACTCTGTTTTTATGATCATCATTTTATTATATTGTATTTCTGTTTAGCATATATATATTTTTTATTTAATATATTTATTGCTATTGTAGATATTATAAACAGGTGCAACCAATTTCCATTCTTATTATTTAAATTAATTAAGAATCTAATTAGGTTTTTCTGAATAAACTTCATAAGACAAATTATTGTTATTTATGTTATTAATGATAGATATGTTACTGAAGTTTCATTTCCTGACTTAAAAATATATTGAATTTATTATAGAATAACTGAAGGAAACCTAAATAAAATCCTAATATATATATATATCTTTATATATATTTATTCTTTTATTCATCTTAGTTCGAATAGATCTAGTTATTTAATATTGCATAATGCTATCTAATTCAAGTAAAAATAAATAGAATAGTATATTATATTGTATATGCTACAAAAGTTTTACTTTCAGTTTACCTCTCTGTGCCTTGATTTTCATTACCTTAAAAATAATAAACAATAATAATAATAATAATAATAATAATAATAATTCAAAAATGCCCAAAACTATAAAATGAACAATGATAAGAGATATGCACATAGTTCAAGCAAAAGCAAACTATTTGAGTTTGAGTGATGTTGATTTCTTCTTTTATATATAGAGTTTGATATGCACTACTATCAACATATGCTGCAGATTTAAATTTAGAGGTTTTAAGGATTATCATGCATAAAAAATAATTATAATTGCAAGTTAGGATTTCATATTAAAAGAAATTATAAATCAATCTATATATGTTGGCATTAAACATTTGAATTTGATGAATTTTTGGTATTAACAAACATCTTTTAATTACTATTAATCTATTAAATCCAGAATTGATTTTATTTTAATTTTCACAACTTTCTACATTGATTTAGAATGCAGCACTAAATTAATATTTCAAGAGAAATATATTCTGCGATATTAAAAATTGAAAAAGCATTTTACTTTATAAAAAATAAATAATATAATGTTTTAAAAATAAAATGTTAAGATATTACTAGAGATTTGATTTTACTTAATTGATAAACATCTGCCATATAGGATATTTTTATATAGTAGTTATTCATTAACTATATTATAATTTTATATAAGTTGTAGATAAAAACAAAGCACTTATGGATTTTGCAATTAGTTGTTAAAACTGAATGTTCTTATTTTACTTACATTTATAGCAAGTAAAATGTAAGATATTAGATCACATAATAATTAACAATAATTTATAATTTTGGATATTTATTATAATTATGTAAGTATTATATTTTGTACTTATATGATAATTGATTAATACTTATATATATCAATAAATGTCATAATTTAAGTAACAAGTAATAATTTATTTCTATTTAAGTAACAATTAAAGATTAAAAATATATATGTTTATTGTATTGTATATTATAGCTGAATCAATCAATTAATATATAAAAATATAAAAACACAAAAAACAAAAAATAAAAAACTAAAATAAAACTGAAATATTACAATCAATTTTAAATGTTTAATACAAAGGTGGATCAAAAAGTAATGCACACTATAGCTTTCTTCACAGAGTTTAATAGCTAGGCCAAATGTGTAATATACACAAAGAACCTATTTTTCAACATAAGAACTGCATCTCATAAAACATATCTCCCATCTAGACATAGTTTTAATATATCTTCTTCATATAAGGCCATTTTCTGGTTATATAACCACCTGCACATGATCAATTTCACTTCAGAATTTGATGTGAAGTGTTGGCCACCTAGGAATCTTTTGAGGACCCAAGCAGATGAAGTCCAAAGGAGCTAGATCTGGACTGTATATTGGGTGTTGGAGCACCTCTCAATCAAACTGTGCAATTTTGTCATGAACAGAAGCTGCAATGTAGTGGCACACATTGTCATGCAGCATCTCTGTTAGTGTGTTTGTCACAAATTGCATGATGCAACTTTGGTGTTCATGTAAGTTGTGGCAGTCACAGTGCTCCCAGTTGGCAGAAACTCAACAAGATTTATACGGCCCTCTTTAAAAAACTGCATCATCTAGCGGTATTCCTGGAGTCCAAGCAATCATCATCATCATAACTTTCAACATTTTTCTGAGAATTTCTGTCAGAATCTTCCATTTTACTCAGAAAAAATAGATTATATCTTGTTGCTCTTCAATTGTGGATGACTCTAACAAATATGCCATTGTTGCACTAGACTTCACACTTCTGCTGCTTCTGTAGTAAGATATTCAAACTAGTTATGTGACAACTTTCAACATCATTTGCTAAGGAAGTATCACATCTATCAATTGAAGTACATTACTTTTTGATCTACCCTCAAAAATTTATTACTAGATAGATGAAAAATTCATCTAGTAACAAATATTTGCAACTTTCAAAATTTTTCTCTTTCAAAATCTCAGTTCGAATAGATCTAGTTATTTAATATTGCATAATGCTATCTAATTCAAGTAAAAATAAATAAATAAGATGAAAAAGTTATTACTGACTAGTTATATGTATGTTGGGGAGTATATAGGCTTGTTATTATTAAAAAGACTTTCTAGTGGGAAAAAAATCAGTTTTTAATAAATTTCTGATGTCATTTTTATATATTTTTTGAATTATAACTGTTTCTTGTTAAAACTGATGATAATTTTACAACATATAATAAATAAAAATAAGCATAAAAATAAATATAACATACAATTTTGATATTTGATGATATTTTTTTTTTTTACCTTAAGAACTAATCAAACTACTAAATATCCAGCATGGCAAACAAATATGAATACAGACATAGTAACATGAAATTATGATGTTGCTTAAAAAAACATCCTTAAAAGAATAAAAACTAAAATTTTATCTGAAAAGAAATTCCAATGAAATGATTACATTTAATAATAATAAATTTTATGCATATTCCCAATGACAAAACACAAAAATTAATTGCATTGTCAATGAAATAAATGTAGACATTAAGCAAACAAATTATCTTAATTCTTTTATCTAAAAAATAAAGAGATATTTATTTAAAAATGCAAAAAAGTTCATTGTAATAATTTTACTGCATGCCTTACTAAATATTAAAACTATTTAGATTAAGAATATCATATAATATTTAAAAGTATAAAATACATATTTTTCTATATAAATCTAATTATTAACCAGATTGCCTAAAACAAGAGATAAAACACTGCTAATGTTAGCAATACTAGTGAACAAAAACAATTTACTGATATAGATAGCTTTAATTTATAGTAATGTTACATTCCTAAAAAGTAAATTGTAAAACAAATTTCTATATAACAAACTTTACTTAGTGAATCTCATTATGAATCTCATTATATAATAATAAATGATTCTTATAGAAGATATATGTCAGATCCAAAATCTCATATAAATAATTTTTGATTCATATAAAATTAAATTTAAACAACAATATTTAATACTTACAATATTGAATTGCTGATTATTTATATAATCCTTTATGCTATACCACAGGTATGGAAGATTATTTGACTATGCATTCCAAATTTTCTTACAAACCTACTACAGTAACTTGTAATACAGCATTGATAAATGAATATAATTCTAGTGGTGAAATTTTTTTCCTATTAGTAAAATACTCTATTTTCTTTTAAAATAAAGTATTTTATTGGACAATGTACAGAAGAAAAATATTTACCAATGACTAAAAAAGAGCCCACTTAGTAGGGATTAGAGATAATTCATTAACTGAATAATTTTATATAAGAAAAGAATAATCTATAAATCCCCATTATATTGGTTGTTTCTTTTGCACTCTTGATATATTAGGATATGGAATCTAACATGTAACAAGCATTAACATCAAATAAAACATCTGATTTTCTTTATACATGAAGTGTAATATTTGACTTACCTATGCCACTAGAATATACATAACTAAATTTATTTTTCAACACAGGCTTGATGTTTATGGAGCCAATTGTTATATTTATAAGTATAAATAAAAATAAAAAATTTCTGTAATTTTGGAATTTTTGCTAAATATGAAATCTAGATATCTGTAAATTTGAAATTCTATAAATTGAGGACTTTCTATAATTTAAATATATAAGTACATAGATATTTTATTTTAATTATATGATGATATTATAGTATGTCCTATGTATTTTAAATGTAAAACATATAAAAGAAATAATTTTATTTAAAGTCTAAATAAAATGCATATGCTACATAAATTCACGAATCACATAGTATTTGCATTTTTATTATTGAAATTTTTATTTTCATTGTATTTCAATATTAACATGTACAATGTAAACTCTACATTTAAATATCCATTACATTAAACTAAAAGTCTTTTGCATTGTTTTTGATGAATAATATTAATGCTGAGAAATATTCATGCCTAATATAATTAATTATCAATATGTGATATAAAAAATCTTATTTATAATATCTTTAAAATATTTCAGTAAACATTATATAATTATTTGATTCAAATTAAGAATCTAAATAATTATTCCATAATTCTTAAAATGAAACTTTTGATTAATAAAACTGTATAAAAATTAAAATTAGCATTTTAACAATATTCTATAAGAATAATTTTCTTAATATGTTAAAGGTAAATTACAAATGAAGTTTCCTATATACTGCTAATATTTTATATTAGCAATATATTAAAATTTTATTAATAATATCTATTCCTTTATATAACAAATGTAAAAGAGTATAAAGAATAAATCACTATAAAGTAATAATAATTTAAAAAGAGAATGAAAGATTTTGGAGATTTATTAACATTACTATTTGTGGCCTACTATGACAATATACATACATTAAATATGAAAATTATACAGAATTTTTTAATATCTATTAAATGATTTACAATTATTTTAAATTTTATTAATAATTTAAATATTCTTAAGTTAATTTTTTTATCACAATTAATAATTATTATTCAATTTACTTTAATAATTAAACAATGTAAAAAGACAAGTTTAAATTTATATATTCATAGTTTTGAGAATAATCTTCATATTTCATAAATATAAATAAAATTATCAATAATATAAAGAAATCTATAAACTTTTTTATAGATATGATAAATAATAATTTACTTTTGTTTAAGAAAACATTCTAATCAAATTTTTTCTTATAGTCAGCATATAATATTGACATATTACAGAAAAACATTTTCATCTATCACATCAATTATTTTGGCACATTACACACAACATACAATTCTCAAAAATACTTCACATTTAATATTTTGGCACAAAACTATGATAAAATGTGTATCAAATATAATATCTATAAAAGGAATTCTTTGAAAATTATGATGTGGAGCTGATTTATTTTTATTAAATGCCTACATATTATAATAATATTGCATCAATATTTAAATTTCAATCAAATCAAATTAATTAATGTGCTAGTATTGTTAGAAGGCCCCATTGTATTTAGCTCATAAATGGTTTATCAATACTAACATATAATACATTTATCAATAATGAATTCAAATTAATTGAGATATCTGAGATGTTTTTGCTAAATTTCAGTTTGACATAATTTTTAGAAATAATTCTGAGATAATTATAAAACACTATAACCCTTTAGTTTGGGTAATCCTTTAAAACTGCATAAATTTTGATAGGTCACTGTTAGAACATAGAAAAATATTCCTTTCATATCCTTATGAAGATAGATGTAATGATGAAAATATGCCAAGTGACCTGTATGAATGGGAAAATATCACCATTCTTTTATAATGCTATTATTATAATTTATGACTGATTAGTATTTTTTTAATTATTTTAATTTATTAACTGATATTTTAGCTATAATTTAGAATTATTTTCTTAATTTGCTATATTATAATTTAACTATGAATATAAAAATTAATGATTTTTCATAACTTTAATTTTCAATAGTAAATGCAAAAGTGATAAAAAGATATTTTTTAACATAATTTTAGTTATGGTATACAATGCTAGTTTAGCTAGAGACAGAGCACCATCTGGTAAAAGTTTATAAAATCAATCATTTTAATTATAAACAAGAGAGAAAGAAAGAGAGAGAAAAGTGCTAAAGATACTCTTAAACATAAATATCGTATATATATTATATTTATATATATATATAATTATATAGATTTTTTTAATCAACATATTTATAACGATACCCTACTTATAGAAATCGGTATAGTGGTTTGTCCGATAAAGGGACTCCAGCCAGCCACGTTTGACTAATTATAATATAGATAGATACATTTATGATGAAAGAAAACTGATTTGTCATTAACATAATATTTTTGTATGGCTTATGTTACTATTTGTTGACTTTGATTTCAAGTCCCTTTAGCTTAAAATCAACAACTTGACAAAAAAGAAATACATTTTTAAAAATTTTTTTATAATTTACAATATGATTAAAATAGTAAAAAAAACACTAAATGACTCAAATATTAAATGAATAAATAATTTCAAGAAAACAGATTGTAAAACTGGAAGCCATTAAACAAATCTTAATCATTTTAGAAAAAGGGATATAACTTTTTATCAATGAAATATAAATATCTTCTAAATTATATATAACAATAAGGAACCTAGAAAGATAGAGAGTTATCAGGAATATATATGATTTCATTGTCAATCAGGAGACCATTAATTAAAGAATCATAAACATCCACTGAAGGCTGAATGATAGAATTAAGGACCAAAAAGTTTGTCAGTCATAATAAAAAATAATGCAAACATTAATAAATGTTATGCAGTTTTTTATTATGACTAATTATTACTAATGAAGCAATGAACAGAGATATAGGGCCAATTGTTTAAACGGAGTTTCTATAGTCCACGGTTTACAGCAAAAACCGGGTCTAGACGGCGTTCAGATAAATCAAAGTTTTAAATGCATTGCAAAGACCGGGGTTCAGATAAATCGCGGTTTTAAAAGCATTGCAAAGACCTTGACTATAACCGGTCAGCGGCTAAACCTTGGCTGTTATTACAATTCCTACGCTTCCCCGTCATTTGAAAATTTTCAGCCAATCAGTATCGTCACGTACAGTACTGTATTGGCTGTTACTACAGTTCCTATGTGCCCCCGTCGTTTGAAAATTTTCAGCCAATCAGTATCTCATCAGTGACATCAGTAATATAGCGGAAGTTTGAAGTGAAGAAACGAAGAATGATTTAAATTGCACTTAAACATTTAATATAGTCTTTAAATTATATTTCACTCAATAATAATTCAAATTAAATATGAAGGATTCTACAAACTATGAAAATTGAACGCATGCGCAAGAAGACGCGGTCTAGATTCTAAACCTGGCTAGTGGCTGGTCTAGAAATAGACTTTAGAAACCGGTTTTCTAGACCTCGTCTGAGCCGCGTCTGCTAAGACGCTTCGTTTATGCAATGCAAATTTTATAAAACCGTGGTTCAGACCGCAGCCGAGGTCTAGAACCCGTTTAAACAATCGGCCCATAAAGTCTGGGATAAAATTGATAAAATTAGAAATAAAACTAAGCAAAGAAAAACTTATTAAAGACAAATAGGTAATATATAAAGATAAACAAAAATTGAGCAAAACCAATTAATGTTTTGGATTTAGAAAATCTTTCCATTTTTTCTACAATCCATTGGAAATAATACAGTAATTAATAGTAATCCAGAACTTATAGTTTGAATTAAAGATTGTAACTTTCAAAAATTTTCTCTAAATTATTATAATTGCATTTTTGTCTTACCTATATTATAATACAAAATATTTGCTTTATGTATTTTGACCTGAGATTTCATTTGGTAATGGTAACACTTGATATAAATTTATTAATTTTAAATATACAGTAATATAATAATTTTTTAAATTCAAATGTTAATTCTATTTATTTTCTATGCTTTGAATTTTATTTGATTATTTCTGATGATGAATATATATCCAAACATGCTTATAGTTCTTCTATTAAACTGTTGAAGTTCCAGATGAAATGACTTTTAGTTTTACTATTTAAAGAACATTTTTCATAACTTAATAAAAAATATATCTTCTTACTTGAAAAATAAAATTGCTTTATGCTGCTGTTGATACTGTATATATTTTCAATTTTAGATCAAATTATATTTATCTGTGTCAAATATAGTACTGTATTAAGGAAACTCATGCAATTTAAAATTTTTTATTTTATAATTTTTGAGGAAAAGATTTGGAACAGAAATATCTGTAATACAGTTTGTTATCTTATGTTATGAATACAAATTATTACAAAAAGAACACTAATGCTATTTACTGCTTACGTTTTCATTAATATATAAATATATATCAATGACAAAGTATAAATGTATTGATATATAAATGAATTTTAGATTCATTTTAGCAATCATTGATTAAATAGCTTGTATGAATAAGAAATGCAGCATGTTTAATTCTAAAAATAAATAATGTAAATTTTTATCAATTTTTTTAATTTTATAATTAAATAACTGATATAATAAATAAAATGAATAAAAAATATCATCATTATTAATCTTCAATTATATATAGCATTTTCCTCTAATTTTGCAGATTATTTGCCAAATGGAACATGTGATGAAATAGCCGTCCAAACTGTTGAAGATAATCAGGTCAGTAATAGTAAAAAATAATTTAGCACAGTATTATGAACTCTGTATTTACAATTGATGGGATTGATTATTTTTTTTATAAGTTTTATGATACATGTTTCAGTTTTATTATCTTACTTTTATTATATAGGAAATAAGTTTTTTTATAACCAACTTTAATGCATTTTTCCTTTTCTTACAAGTATTAGAAATACATATCAGTTGCAATTTCAATTGGATTATAAAAAGTTTACAATGCATTTAAATGAGCCTGGGATAAAATAAGTACTTAAAATATTATAGAATAACAAGTGATTAAAAGTTGTAATAAACTAAATAAGTTGCCATACATAATTTAATAATTATATAATTGTTTAGCAGATGATTATTGAAGCTAAATATCAATTATCATCTATTAAACTATTTTAATTAATATTCCATTAAAGAATTAAGAAAATTTAAATAAAAAATACATTCAATTTCTGAATGATGGAAACCTAGTTGGAATTATTACTGACTGTTTACATGGGAATTTTTGGTTTTTTTATGGGATGATTGATTTTTCATATTGATGATATCAACTTTATTTTATAAATATAAATTTAATCCTTTTATTTACTGTATTTAATTTACAGAATTGTTACTACTAAATACAAGTTGTAGCTAGTGTTACTAAACCAATTTTAGCAAAACTTTTATGATAATTTGGAAAATAAAATTTTTCACAGAAACATTCCTAAAAAAGTCGAATTTAAGTCATTATTTTACCAATTGTACTTGGAAACAAATAGATTAATACAAATTTTCACAATGAAATGCTTAATCAGAAATAAAAAAAATGGAATATTTCACTTGAGTCAACAGTGGAATTGTGATTGAGTTAAATATTTAAGCTAATATTTTATATAAAAGTTCAAGATATTATTACCAGTAGTTTAGTTCAGGACTGATAACATTAATTCCTTGATCATTAATTTTTTTATTTCAACTTTTCCCTTCAGCTACAGAATTTTTTCTAAAATAGCTTAAAAATAATGATAAAGTGAAGATAATTAATGAGTAATATACTCATTCAGAATTTTATTAACAAGCAAATGGTTAAAATACGTTTCTTGCTGAGCATATACTATCTATCATGAACAACTTTTTTGGAATAGCTAAAGTATTTTTTAAGGATACAACATTAATTATTATTTAATTTGAGAGAATATCTTTCAAATGATGATTATTCTTATAAATGATGATCTTTCAAATGAATTTATCTTGAAATTGTTTTTCATTTAAGCAGAGTAAATTATACAGTTAACTACAATGATTAACAATTAGGAAAATTACCATTTACTTAATATTGATTATACTTATAGTTTAATCAATCAGAATTAATTCAGCCAATGAGGTTCAACTAATTTCTTTTTTCAAATAATGAGTATTAATTCAGGCAAAAATCACTTCATTTTCATATCCATATATTTATTATTATGATTAAACTTATAATTTGCTGTAACTTACAAGTAAATGATCTCAAAATAAAATTGCTTTTCAGTTGATAGATCAGAATTAATCAAATTGATATTCTAAAATTAAATAAAAAAGAAATAATGATTCAACCAACAAATTTATTTCATTTCAAAGTGTTCAGATTATGATTATATTATGGCCACAATTGTGATTTAATGTCAAAGATTAAAATCAGAATATTTTCAATTCATAGAAGAAATTTGCAATTTTTAAAGATGGAATGTAAAATATAAGTTTATTATATTGTTTGTAAAAAAACTATTTTAAAATAAGAATTACTAAGTTGATGTAGAACAATAATTTTCCTAAGAATTTTATAATTTCAATTTTGTTAAAGTCAGTTACTAATATGCAACTAATTGTTGCAGTTTATTACAATCAATCACTAAAATTATTTAATTATTGACTGTCATAATAGGAAAAAATCAAAAAATGTTAAAAAAAAAAAAAAAATTCATTTTATAATGAATTTGATATATTTCAGTATAATTGAATTAGCTGTTTTCATAATAAAGTAATTGCTCTAATGTGAAAAGAAATTTAATAATATTTTTATAGCATATTTAAAGAAGAATCTAAGAATTTCACATTAAAAATAATTCCCTCCAAGTTAATAGAAAAATTGTTTGGAATCCTTCATTAACTACAATATTAATTATAATGTGAAAAGAATACAATTAATTTAAGTGAATTTATAAAAAAAATATATGTACATAAACATTATGAAAAACAAATGATTAAAAAAAAGATATTCAATAATCTAATTAAGGCTAGACTTTGGTTTTTTGCCATGATCTTAAGTCATATTAACTTAGCCTAAAAATCAGAAATGTACTATATTAATTATTCTGACTAAAGGATCCATTTAAAAAAATAAATATAAAATTGAATTTAATAAATTTAAATAAAAATGTTCAAATATAAATTATATGGACATATTTAAAATTTTATTTTCTCCTTATATTTTACTATCCAGTTTGATAAAATTAATTAATTTTCTTAAGATCTTATGTTGTAGCTTAGTTTAAAATAAAAATATGCTCTATTAACATATTAGTTATAATAGAATATAGAATATAGTTAATAGGCAACTCTGTACAAGACTGCACTTCTGCAACATAATTTTGTTGTTCTAACATGATTAAAAAATTTGGACAATCCTTGCATGACATAGAATATGGTTTCACTTTAATATGATTTAGCTAAAAATTTTCAGCAAAACTTACATAACACTATTTTTGAGTTTTTGTACAAGAAAAGTCCTGCTGTTATGTTGAATATAATTTTTTATTGAAATGCTTTATCATACTGAAAATATAATCATTATCTAGCTGTAAGATTCATTTTGTCTAACCACTCAAATATTACTCAATAAGAGATTGAAGTCTTTCAAATAAATTAGAATTTCATCAAACAGGATATAGTAAGACCCTGTGTAACGCTGTTTCAATATAATGCAGTTTTTTAAATTTTATATTTTTTATTCATTCACTTTGGCGCAGTTTTTCAATTCGTTATACTCACATAAATATGAAATCACACAAAGACGAGGAAGTTAGCATTCCGAAAATGAGGAGCAAAAGGAACTTGCAACAGATTTTCTCAAAACAAGTTTAGCCACTATTACAGAAATTATGGATCAATTTATACAAAATGATCCAAATTTTGATAGATCATCAAAGGCAAGATGAAGTGTCATGGATGCAATGTGTTGTTATTGACAATTGTTTGCTAAACAAAAGTAGAAAAGGTAAACGATATTAGATGAGTTCTTAACAAAAAAGCAAAAAGTTCAAATGAGCAGGAAGTGAAGAACCTTCCTCATCACAAACATAAATTATTTATTTGAATATTTTTGATTTTCATGAATGTTTAATGAATACAAATCAATATTAGCAATAAAAAATGCTTATAATTAATGTAATACAATAGTAATAGTATGTTACAAAATAAAATAAAATAATAAATGATACTTATATTTTTTTTTATTCACTGTTCTGCTTCACCTATCCCATTATTTGTGTGTTAAGATAACTTCATTTAATGCTGTTTCATTTAGTAAGAACTAAATGAAACAGTTTTGTTGGAATGCATCCTTCACGTTAAATGGGGTTTTACTGTGTCATTTATACTATCATTGTAGATACTAAGTCATATATTTATCAATATTGATATGATATATATATTTAAGATTTAATAAAGATTTATTATAGTATATTTATAAAAGTAAAAAATATACTTTTAAAATGTTAAGAAAATTATTATAAATTTTGATTTTTTAAATATAAACTCATTAATACACATTTAGAGAAATAAAGAAAGCATTTTTATTATAGTCTGAGAAGCATTTTAACTTTATCACAATAACCATCTTCAGCTCATTTTTCAAACTGGGAGGCATGCACTAATGCAAAGTGAGCCGTGAAAAGTTTGACAGAAATGAAGTTTTTGTAATATAAGATATATGCTTTATAATAGATGACATGTTTTCAAGTGCATAGTTTATAAAACAGACATTAGAACTACCAGTGGCGTAGCAAGGGGGTCTATCATGCCCCGGGCGCCACTCACAGAGGGGTGCCAAATTCTTATTACGAGTATATTCTATATATTATATATGTTTTTCGGGGGGCGCCAAAAAGGTATCGTACCCTGGGTGCCAGTTATGCTCGCTACGCAGTTGAGAACTACTAGCAACAATAACCAATAAAAATAATAATGTTAAATTCAAACATCAGTGAGAGGGTGCTGTATCAACTATTATTTGGTATTATAAAAAGAAATTAATTTAAAAATGTTTATCAGTTACATTAACAGAATTCAATATGATTGTCAATTATGTTTGTTTTTCCTTTTTTCATATTAATAAAGTATTTGCCATGAAACGTGTCTGTATTACTTTTTTGAAATAATGAAATAAAGGGGGCACCAAGATTAGACTATGTTTTAGAGGAGGTGTAGTAGCATAAAGTTTGGAAACCACTGCATTAAGGGAATAGAATAATTGAGTGATTACAATATTAGCAGAAAGAAAAGATAAACTCATAAAAATAACACTTAAACAAGTAAAAAATATTTTTCCTCCTGAAGTGAAAAAATAGTGATGTGTATACAGTGGATTATAATACTTCCTAATAGAAAATGAACATGCTGAATAACTTAACTTTCAAATTAAAAAGAATATGCAGGCATTCTTTAAGTTACAAACATAATTTGTAGGTAAGTTTTGTTTATAAATTGTATTGTTCCTAACTTGGATACTGCTATTATTTGGCCCCTAAAAATACTGAAATAAATTTATACATTGTATTTTGTAATAAATTTCACAATTGGAGCAATTAGAAATTTGTTTCACAGATTTGAACAAAAAGTTTCAATTATAAAATGAGGATTTTTTGGTGTTACTGCCATAAATACTGAATATTATGACTATTTTGAAATACTGCCATAACATGTTAATTAACTTTGTAAATTATTTAAAATTATTGAAGAGTTTTTGAAATTTCATAAAATTTAAAAATGCAATTTCACATTCATAAGTATGATCAATTATCATTTTATTTAATTGATATTATGACAGACTGTTTAAAAAATAAATTTTGCTTTTTTATTCTAAAATTTCATTATTGTCAGGCAATAATTACCCTAATATTATAATTATATATATATATATATTTAATAATATATTTATATTAAAAAGACACACTAGTATAATAGCAAAATTTCAGCTCACTTTGGCAGGATGTAAACGCAATCCGTACAAGTTAAAAACCAACGGATTCACTAAAGTGCACTTTCGGCTCACCCGAGCCCTCCTCAGTAGTTCGACCTAAAAGTCTCCACTGACAGAGATTTAAATTGCCTCCTTATAAACAATAAACCACTCCTCCCCTAGCGGGCAAAAGCAGACGTCTGCCTTCTCCCACACCATTATGTAACTGCGTAAACAGAACTTGCTCGACGACAGACGTCTGCTTTTGCCCGCTAGGGGAGGAGTGGTTTATTGTTTATAAGGAGGCAATTTAAATCTCTAACGGTCAGTGGAGACTTTTAGGTCGAACTACTGAGGAGGGCTCGGGTGAGCCGAAAGTGCACTTTAGTGAATCCGTTGGTTTTTAACTTGTACGGATTGCGTTTACATCCTGCCAAAGTGAGCTGAAATTTTACTATTATACTAGTGTGTCGAAATTATGGAGCAGCGTAGTAAAGAAGTTGTGTTATATTAAAAAGTATACATAATTGGTGGAAAATTAAAATGACATTACATTTTACATCTAAATGTAAAAATAATATATTTTGATAAGAGTTATAATATGTATTTCTTGATTTTTATTTTTACTATACACATTTCAATCATATTTTATTACTCTCTCTTTTTCAATATTTTGTTATATTTTCTGGTGGAATAATAAAGTTACTTAATTAACATAAGGCAATTATTTTTTATTATACTGTATATGTAATTTATTTTTGGAATTCATGCTTTATTTTTTAACCTAAATATTTCATTCAATTTATGAGATCCACTTTCCATCCCAATGGCTTTAATGATGTATTATCATAAAATAAATTTATATTTATGATAATACATGATTACATATATTTATGATACATGATACTGTTTATATTTCATTAGGAGTTTGTAAATAATTTTTAAAAGTCAAAAAATTTCAGTTTTAATATATTTTTAATGTAAAATTCTGAAAGCTGCTCTATAAATTTGTTGTAGAACTTCAATGAAGTTTTGTGAAGTTAATATTGAATGATTATAGAAATATAGTAATAATATATGTCATTTTTTTATAATTAATATAACTATCTTTAATAATAATAAATACTGTTATATACAGTAAAATAATTGCCAAAATTAATATGCTAACAATTATGCTATGCTATACAATTATAAACTCAATTTGCAAAAAATACAAAATATAACCAATCATAAATCAACATTTACTAATGAGATTTATGCAATCTAAATAATTCTATCAAGCCAAACTTCCCCTAGTGATTATTTTTTGAAATAACTGCTAGGAGAAGTTTGGCTTGATAGAATTATTTATACACAATATAAACTACCAGTATATTTTTTGCTACATAACATAAATTAGATGCATATTAATAAAAATACTTTGAGAAAGAAATTAAATCATTGCAGTATAAATCAATTTCATTGAATAAATTTTAAATATTATATTAGATTACTCCATTAAGACATTAAAATATAAATCATTATGAATTAGAGCTGAATTGAAATTATTAAAATTAATTAAAATATATTCAAATGAATAGAAATAACTTGCATAATAACATTATTAATTCATGAAAATAAATTAAGAAAAGCCAATATTCAAAATTTAAAAAAGAGGTAAAAGGAAAAAATAGATAAAATTAAGTAAAGTTATATAAACTGAATTCCTAATATTATAATTTTGGGCAATTATAATATATTAAGATTTATTGAATAGAATAAAATTGGGAAAAGAATAAATTTTAAAACTTCAGAGTTTGTAGAGAATTAATTTTAAAAATAAATATAAGTTTTTATTAAAAATTAAAATTTTAATAAAAATTACAAAAATTTTAAAATTTTTATAACAATAGAAATATAAACGTAAAAACAGGTTAGTTGAATTATATTTCATATACTGATCAAATTATCTTTAATTATATGCAGATAGTTTGGTTAATAATTATAGTGACAGTTATTTTTATATTTATATTAAACTGATGGGAGTTATTATGTACAGATGGTTTGATTTAGTAGAGGTAATAATAGGAACTAATAGTATCCATATGGTCTGATCAGTAATTTGATAGATGCAAAATTCAAGTATTTGATTTAGTAAGTATTATTATAAATAATTTTTGTTTAAATTTCTGATATATGAAGAACAGTAATTTCATATGATACATTCTAATGGCAAACTGCAAGAGTAAATACTATTAAATAAATTGGATTTTTTTATTAAAGGAAATTTTTGCAAGAACTATTATACTATAATTTGTTTGTTTTTAATGTTAATTTTAAATACTGCCTTTGGAATAAAAATGTGTTATGCAATGCTCTTTCTTCTAAGAACAGACTGAAATTTATAATTTATTTTAATTATTGATATCTAAAATTAATTATTATAATGAATACTTTTATCATACAATAAGAAGGTAGTTTGTTAGATATTCTTATAATTTTTTCTTATATGCAGTTTTAATTTATTTGTTTTAAAAAATATGAGAAGAAAGAATTATCATCAAACTTATTAAAAATAATATATACAGTATATTATTCCATATTTTATTTCTTAATTATTGAATACATTAATTTAATAATTAAAAAATAAGGATAATAGAAAAAATTACTTGTATTAATTTATAGGATCTATGATGTAGATTTGAAGAATAGTGTAATTTTCATTGGAAATTTTTTTAATTCAATATGCATAAAAGTTTCAAAAATTAATATCATAAATCAATTTTTATATTTTTATATTCTTCTGTCTAATCTGTCTGATGAATTTTAAAATGCTTAAAATAATATTTCATTAATGAAAAAAAATATTAAAAAGTGTATCATTCACATTAAGTAATAATATAAAATTTATTATTTTTTGTTATTAGTTTAGACCAGGGGTCAGCAAACTGTAGCTCTCGAGCCACATCTGGCTCTTTCGGTACATATGTGTGGCTCTGAAGTAAAATTGAAAAAAAAAAAAAAAAAAAAAAATCGGTACATATGTGTGGCTCTGAAGTAAAATTGAAAAAAAAAAAAAAAAAAACTGATTTCACAGCACAAGCAAACTGCTATAAAAAATCTACAGAAGGTAGCTCAATGATATTTGGAACAGTCGTCCAGACTCAAGTTGAAAAAATTTGCATTTAGTGTTCTCAGTATCTTTGGGTCTATATATTTATGTGAGCAATTGTTTTCTAACATGAATTTCATTAAATGTAAATTGAGGATTAGCTAACTTGGAATCAAGTCTTAAATTAAAAACGACTACTACCAACTGAACATAAGAAACATTCTAAGGAAATGCAAGCTCATTGCTCACACTGATTAAAAGCAATGAGAGCAATTTTTTGTGTGATTTTTTTTTTTCCCTTCATATAATAAAGATATAATTAATATTATAACTTGTTATATTATTATTTTAAATTTTCCTTATTTGTAAAAATATTATTTATAGCTCTCGAATAATTTTTAAATTGTTGTGACGGACAAGTTTGGCTCTTTTGTCTCAAAAGTTTGTTGACCCCTGGTCTAGACTATGTTTTATTATTATTTCTATAAATTAAGAAATTTATGATCAGAATATTATATAGCATATACAGTACTTATAACATAAATTTTATTTTATATTTATCATCAAATGAAATACTGTAATAAGTTTTTATTACAGTATTTCATTTAATAACAAATAGAAAGCTAAATTCTTTTGAATGAAAATTATACTGTATTTCATTTAATAACAAATAGAAAGCTAAATTCTTTTGAATGAAAATTATACTGTATTTGAAAGTAATTTCTAGTTTAATTGATTTTGCATTAATTTCTTAATAAATCATCATTGCTTGTTAAAAGTTATTAATATTCAAAATTATAAAAATTGTGCAATTTTTATTAGAGAAAAGCAATAAAAATATTTATATTAATGATACTTTTAATAATTTTGATGATCAAACAATCAATTTATTTATTAAAATTATTTTTATTAACATTAATATCATTATAAATGTAAGCTAGATGTTTTGATAAAAATGTTATCTTGTTACATTAAAATATGAAATGAAAGAATAGCAGTAAAGAAATTTAAAATTATTGAAATGAAATGTATTTGAGTCATTCAAATTGCTCTTAATTTCAAAATGCTTACTTCATAAAATGATATTGCATTAACAATTTGTTATATTCTGTACTATAATATATGAATTTAATATCATACCAATACTAATTGATTACTATATTTAAATTCATTTTTTGGATTTTTTGAATGTTATGCCTGATAGTTTCTGAAAAATAGTATTCAGATTATTGCTTATTGAAATGTGGAATTTTAAAAAATTATTGTAATAGTGACAAGTGAACAAACTAAGTTAATTTTTTTTAATCTGCTTATTGAAATGAAATGACAGCAAAAGTATGTGTTTATGATTATGATTTAAAGTTTGGATTAAATTTATTACATGCATAAAAAAAAATTGATTTCAAAGAAATTTTTTTGTAAAAGCTTTTTTGCATCAGTTTTTATATGAAATAATCTAGAAACTAAAATGATTATCATTATTAAAATTATGTATTTATAGTTGGAAAATAAAATTATTCCAACTATAAATATTGTATTTATCATTACTGTTACTTTAAATTTTATTTAGAAAATGTTTATTTTATTTTTATTATTTTCAGTTTTATTAGCTTTTGTAATGAATTGGTGGAGCTAAAGAGATCATCAAATATTGAATTTTCTATATGTTTAATATCTACAATATCTGACTTTCATCCATAGAATAATTATGTTAGCTTAACTTAGCAATGCATTTATGTGAATTATATTCACATATTTTTAGATACGATTTTCTCATTGTAAAATAATAATAGTCACCTTTATATAGACAACATAAGTAAAAATGTAAATCTTGAAATACAGATTAAAATTTAGTTCTGTATTTTAATTCCTATTCTAAAATCAATAGAATTATGTATTTAGTATAGTTATTTTAAATTAAACTTTTCTGAAATTCTTAATTCATACCTAGACATTCAGATAAGAACACATATTTTTTGTATATGATCATTCATTGGCTATTTCTAGATTTGTTTGTAACATAATAAATTCTAGAATGTACTATAAATTGTTGTGGAGAAAATGGCACAACTTTCATAAATGAGATGGTGATATTCTGTTTAAAGATCCATTTTATGTTCTTTGCTGGTTCCTTTTGTGTCTATTCAACCAATCTGAAGATTAATGTAACTTTTAATGATTTCGTCTCAATACGAAGACGTAGATTATATCTACTTTGAAGAAACTAGATGTCCCCAATCATTGGTGCATAGGCATTCTAAATTTAAAAATGGTTTTATTAGAATCTTTAGAAGTTTTTCAAAAGACATGTAGATAAGTAAAAGATAATACTGTATATCTGTTGATGTTAAGTGATAACTTTAATCTGAAGAAGAATGTATAAGTGTTTGATATCATATATAAATCTTATACATCCAGTTTATAGTAAGATGTATCAGGGAAAGGAAAATACTGTGTATGAATTGATAAAAGGCTTATCAAAAATTTAAAAAAATTGTTCAATACTGTACATAGATATTCTGTGAAATTCATATTATCTGTAAAATTTTGAAATGTATTTATTGATCCCTAGAGAAATCTTAAGAGTAAACAGATGAATAAAAAAATTATATATGTATATAATGTATATAAATTGATTCAGATAAATTATATTGCTCTTAGAAATATTTATACTATAATTACTAAGTTACTAATTCTTTAAATAATTTTTCGTTTTTATATTTCAAAACCAAAAAGTACTGTATAATGAAACAAAACTTTTTATTTATATAAATTTTACATTTCTGTTTAAACTGCTTTGTTGTTTGCAAAATATTGAAATTATATAAAATTAAAGGAAACGTAGTTTAATATCATAAATTTGTTTCCAAGAGAAATCTTGAAAAATCTTAAGAGTAAACAGAATAATGTATATAAATTGATTCAGATGAATTATATTGCTCTTAGAAATATTTATACTATAATTACTAAGTTACTAATTCTTTAAATGAATACAATATTATAAAAAACTTTAAAGAATTGACATATTTTTTCCCTTCAGAAAAAATGATTGATTCTGTATTTAGAACTGGTCCATATTGTAGTTTTTATTTTGTTTGAGAAATTTTTCTAATTATTAAATAATTTGGTTTTACTAAATAAAATAATTGACATATATGTAAAAATTGCAGAAATGTTTCATTTCTTATATAATAGCTTTTAGTAGTCGTCAAAATAATTGCCTTTTTAAAAAGTTTACAATGCAGAATTTTCATTTCGATCTAAATTTTATTATATTAAATTGTAATACTTTTTAAAATATATTAAAAGCCTATTTTTCAAAATTTACATAAAAATTCAGTTTAGATTTTACAGAACTGAATTTACATAAATTACCATAAAATCATGCTATGAATAAATTGCTTTTCTATATACAACATCGGTAAAACTGATGAAGTTTCAAATCCATCTTTGTAGTAGTTATTATGTCGAAATATTTTATTTTGATATATTTAATTTTTTTTTATTTCATAAAATTGTTGGGAGGAAATTGAGTAATGTTTGCTCAGAATTATGGTATTTCACATGTTATTATCTCAATAGACAGAATAATAAATGTTTGCAGTTGTTAATTCATTAAAATTCTTTGAATATTTTCTACACATATTTCAAGTGATTGATGAGAAGCATCATAAAGTGTTGCCTTTTAAACCTTTGCAGTGGATTATAACTTGTTTGACTTATTGCCAAACTTCGTACATGAAATTTTCACTTAAATGTAACTCATTACTTTTCGTAGTACCAATTAATAACACTCTGAGAGAAAGAGGATGTTCAGGACAGATACGAATACAACTTTAATAGTAATTGCATTTTTCATTCTTGAACGATACAATCCGTAATGAAAATAAATCCGAATTTATAAAATATGCAAAATTAGAAAAAATAAAATAAAAAATTGAAAATTTCGACTTCAAAATTTTTAATATTAAATAAAAATTGATTGCGGAAAATTTAATAAACAGAATGATGTTTGATTTGTAAATTGGAATTCAACTAGAAAAAATATTATTTATTTCGAAAAAATCTTTATTGAAAAAAAATATATATATATAAAATATTCTTCAAATATTAAAACATTAATCATAGAATCAAAAATATATAAAAAATATAGGATGCGAATCATGAAAATCTTGAAGTTAATCTATGGCATTAATGTTATTTAGTGGCTAACAAGTAAGTGATATAAAGCAGATATATTTTTCTTTTTATCTTTAATAAATTTACTGTATTAATTTAAAATATTTTACTACTAAAAGTTTTATCTGCTTATTTTTTTATACCGAAAAAATAAACAGAAAAATGAGGCTAGACGAAAAAAAAAAATAAATTGAAAAAGAAAGCATAAATTAAATTTTAAACACAAAAAATTTATATTAAACGAAAATACTGCATATCGTATTTTCAATTTATTAAAATTTTATTAAAAAATAAATTGAAAAAGAAAGCATAAATTAAATTTTAAACACAGAAAAAATTTATATTAAACGAAAATACTGCATATCGTATTTTCAATTTATTAAAATTTTATTTTATTCTTAATAGAACCGATAAGAAATTTGAAAAATTTTTTTATAAAAAATGTTTGATTCATCATTTCGTTTTGAAGTTAGATAATGCTTTGTTTTCGATCTATTTCTATATAAAATACAGCAATCTATTCATTGCAAGCTCTCTCTGTATAACAGGTTTGAGGAAAATTTATTACCAATGTATCCAGTATATATTTTGACGTATAAAACTACATTTATTGATGATATAAATCAATCATTATAATGTAATCCTACGTATTTGAAAAAAAATTGTTAGCAGTAATTCTTTCTAGAAGTTATATTGCTTATATATATATATATATATAGATAGATATAGGAGTAAATGCCATTATTTGAATATATATAGAGCTATTATTTTGATTAGCACTTATAACATAAAATTTATTAAGAAAATTTAGTTATTTTTAAACATTTTTCTCTATTTTAGTAACTTTTCCAAGCACTAGATGTCATCCCAGTACCATAAAAGAGGTTTTTCTACCTACATTTATAAATTATTATTTATATAGAATATTACATAATGGAAATAGTTTTCGATACAAAATTGCATTTCTGAATATAATTTGAATCGATAGACGGAAAAATTTTATATTAAAAAAAAAAAAATTTTTGAATTTTGTAATTTAGATATATTGAAATATATTAGTGAGATTTTCATATAAATCTTGATTAATGATTATTTAGATGAATATAATATAACAGTATACTGAAACAATTGAAATTTTTAATGTTTGTCTTAATTTTTGGATTATTTTAAAATTTTTATAGTTTTTGTTTGTTTATATAAAAAAAAAGTCAAAAATTGTAATTTCTTACCAATAAAATGTATTTATGAATAGATAATATATATATTAATAAAGATATTTATAAATCTAATATAATTCAAGAATGGCCCCCAAATGTTTATAAAGGAAAATGCTTATATAAATTCTTGAGTATTCTGATTTAAACTGCTGCTTTCTTTTTTGAATATTTTAAATAAACATGAAAGTGCCTGAGAGTTTTGTAAACCACATTACAATTCAGTATTAGATGAATTTGTAGGTTTGTGTAGCAGATATTTATTTTTGTATTAAGCGAATATAATATTTTAATTCAAAAATTCGAATGTTTTCGCAATATATATATATCCCTTAATTGTCATTTGAAAAGGACCAATTGAAGTTGTAAAATAAATGAAAAATAGAAGTTTCCAAATTGTAAATCGTTTTTTATGTATTTTTTCACATATAATTCGTCAAAAAGGAACTATGATTAATGAACAGAAACTGCCAAATAAAGTTAAATATAGTAAAATCGTGACTTCATCTACTTACTATAATGTCACGCATTTTTAATATCAGTTTAAATACACAAAAGTATATTGTATTTTGCTATATTTTCTGAAAATTCTATATAAATTTATCAATAAATATTGCTTTTATAGGTAGAATTTATAGATCTGGTCTGCGTAGAGAATATTGTCTAACAATGTTTTCTACAACCCTGTTCATTTGAAAATGTTAGCTGCAGAATTCCGAATTCAGCATTTGCACTCCCAAAAACCTGGTCTGCGTAGAGAATATTGTCTAACAATGTTTTCTACAAGCCTGTTCATTTGAAAATGTTAGCTGCAGAATTCCGAATTCAGCATTTGCAGTCCCAAAAAAAAAGAAAATAATGTCATGTGTTATACAGTAAGACGAATCGTTAGTTCGGATTTCTTTGAAGCGTTACTAATTTGACTCGTTATCGGGATTTCTATTCGTTGCATTGTTTGGCATATACAGTAGTTTTAAATCGTTGACGTAGCATAGTAATGCAGCAACTCAAATCCCTCGGAGAACTTATATTCGTTCGTTTTGAATTGTTGAATATTTTTGAAGCAAACGCATATACAAATAAACATCATGATTACAAACAGTTAAAACTTATCGTAGCAAGTAAATTTAATTTTTATTATATTGCTTAAAATATTATTATGACAGATTATAATATGTCTTATGTAAAATGATGACATTTTGCATATTCGCTCTATTCATATCGATTTAAAAGGACACGTAGCATAGTAATGCAGCAACTCAAATCCCTCGGAGAACTTATATTCGTTCGTTTTGAATTGTTGAATATTTTTGAAGCAAACGCATATACAAATAAACATCATGATTACAAACAGTTAAAACTTATCGTAGCAAGTAAATTTAATTTTTATTATATTGCTTGAAATATTATTATGACAGATTATAATATATCTTATGTAAAATGATGACATTTTGCATATTCGCTCTATTCATATCGATTTAAAAGGACTTTTGGATGTGCAGATTAAAAATACAATATATTTTTGTCAAATATATTTATAAAAACTGTTAAATATTTTATAAAATATCTAGTTTATTTTTAAGAATTTGGTGTAAATGAAATTAGCCATCTTTTTAAAACTTTTATTCAGTTTTATGAATAAAATAGTTAAATAATAATAATTTATTTAAAATTAAAACTTATTACACTTTTGAAATAATTCATATTCAAAATTTATTTATTTGTCTTTCGACAACTTTTAATAATAACAATCTTGAAAACGATATTATGAGATTAAAATATTATATATTTATTAATACATTTCTTTTAATGCTGATTTAAATTATTTTTTAGTAATTAACTAAATAATGATATCATTGAAAACGATATCTATCCGCTTTTCTATACAGAATAATTTATATCATATATACATCTGCTACTATATTGAAGTTCATTTAAACCAGCAAGATTTGTCTTATAAACTTATATATTTTCTAATTCTTTGCTTCAGTTAAGTTTTATTTAATTTTTCTTCTTTTGACAGATATAAGAAAGATGATCATCGCTTCTAGAATTGTAACTAAATACTGTAGTTTCAAGTAAAAAAAAATATTTGTTATATTAAATTGTAGAAGTCATAAGCAATTATTTATCTAGAACAGCGGTCACTAAACTTTTTTAATCACGTACTCTTTTATAGTAAAGAAAAATAACGTGCAATTCATAAAACAGACGTGAATTCTGACGATCAAAAAAAAAAAAAAAAAAAAGAAAATTTCTTAAAAAAAAAAAAAAAAAAAAAAAAAAAAAAAAAAAAAACTGAAAATTTCTTTTATATCCTTAGGGATGTGTGCACCATATTTTGGAGACCACTGATCTACAACATGTAATCAGTTTGATCCAGAATAGTTGTTTACAGTTCTTTGCTATATATATAGTTACATTAAAAACAATTACTGATAATGAATGTAAAATTAAAATATTGGAAATTAATTTCCGAATATAATCACTTTAAAAAGATACAGTATACGAAATTAATTTTCAATATTTTTAATTTTAAATTCATTATCAGCAATTAAATAGTTTTTTAAATAGCATTTGATTACATTATATACGCAATATTTTCATTATTAAATAATCACTTTAAATAATAAATCCATCAGAATTATAATATGTTATAAAGGTTTAAACATAACCAAATTTTATATTAACTACTTTACATTTTAGAATTATCTTGCACAAATAAGTAGCATTTCTTGCAAAATAATCACTTTAAATAATAAATCCATCAGAGTTATAATATGTTATAAAGGTTTAAACATAACCAAATTTCATATTAACTACTTTACATTTTAGAATTATCTTGCACAAATAAGTAGCATTTCTTGCAAAAAAAAGAACATAGAAATCTCTCTATACGATATATGGTTTTAAAAGCAGATTTAAAAATAAACTGAAGGTTTTATTATCATTCATAACATTTATTGTATTATTATTATTTCGAAATAGTATACTATAAAAATATTTTCATTTCGAAAATAAAATGACAGCAATCGAAAAATATAGATCTTATTGATTTTTCTTGCGTAGAACCTAATTTTTGAGAAGAAATATAGATTATAAAGTATAAAAAATATTGCATACTGAACATATTTAGTCAAACTGAATTTTTATTGAATTTTCAATAATTTGTGCACATAAACCTGTTATAATTTCAAAATAATCAAAATTTAATATATAATTTTATTTAAAAACTTCAGCGGTGTCTTTGAGAGGTGAAAATAGTAACATTTGTATAACCGAAGAAAACCTTTCACTATACTGAATTTTATATAGTATAACAAATACTACTAATAATAATTTATAACCAATATATAGTATAGTCAACAAATATAAATCAATTCCATTTTTTTTACTTTACTGAAGAAATAAACTATTATATTCGCTTAAGTAAGAATTAAATGCTTTTGAAGTTTTAGGCAAAATAAACAAAAAAATGTCATATTTGTAATGTATATAGTACTGAAAATCGCAGCATTCTACGAAATTTAAATTATAAAAAATAAAATATTCGAGTGAGAGATTTAAGACGGAAGAAGAGAGAAGACATTATTGATCTATAAATCACTCAAAACAACTATTGTTTGATATTTTCCTTCCGAAAAATTCCAGATGCTTGCTTAATGGCTATTGATATTGTAATAGAAAAAAAAAATTACTTTTAGATTGTCCAAAAGTCTTTGCAAGTATAAGGAAAATCTTGTTGGCGCTTAAAATGGACTAGACAGCACGCACCTAGTCCATTTTTTAAATTATATATATATTTTTTTTGTTGTTGGCTAACGATGGAAGCACTTGGCTAGGAAGCCAATAGAGCGTATTCTTAAGATGGTTTTTATGTGAGCAGAGGTAGAAGAAGAAAAAAATAAATTGCCATCAACTTAGATTGTGTAAACCGTGCAAACATCGTACAAATAGCTGAAGCCGAATCCAAAAAATCCGATGTAATGACAGATCATAAATCCAGGTGGACGCCGGTGGTCCTCTTCACGCGGATCTTAAATCATTAACGAGAGAAAAACCTTTCCTTTTGTTATTTCACTCTTTCTCGTTAAATTTTGAAAATTATAAAGCGGTTTCCATTTTTTCATATTATGTCTTCAAAAATATATGCATTATTATTCAAAATAAAGAAAAAATATTCAAAGTTCTTAAAATTTTATATACCGTAAACTGGGGTGACTTAGGCCCATTAGGGTGGCTTTGGCCCAATTTTGGAAACGTGTTTCTGTTTTAAATTTATCACCAATTTTTAAAGATGTCATAAAAACATTTGTTTGTTTATATTTTTATTGTTTTTTGTTACATCTTTAAAAATTGGTGATAAATTTAAAACAGAAACACGTTTCCAAAATTGGGCCAAAGCCACCCTAATGGGCCTAAGTCACCCCAGTTTACGGTA
>AYEL01085131.1:0-75756 GCA_000484575.1 Olivierus martensii
AAATATAATATACAATATTTCATTAATGAGAAAAGCACTTGTATTTATTTAAATTCAATTTATCATATATAATCAAGTAAGACATATTTAAATTTGATTTATGGATTATATATGGTTCTTGAAAACTGCATCACAGTGCTTTTTCAAGAATCACAAAAGACTCTGTATGTATGTATGTATGTATGTATGTATGTATTCTCTTATTCCAATGATGATTTGCAGATGCTGTATTATCTATTATAGTTGAAGAAAAGGCCATCAATTATAAATTTTATGTATTGTCATTATCAAAAATGTAAATGAAACCAGGAATTTGTATGGCGACAATATAGCTACCTATAAACTGAGATTAAGTATTAGAAATATCTAACAATCCCTAATTACATTATATTATATATTTATACCTGTTTATAATATGCTAAATTATTTATATATACAAATACTTATATAAACAGGTATTTGAAATTTTAAATTGTAAGCTGAAATAGAACAGTTGACAATGGTTGAAAATGTTCCTTTAATTGTAATAAAATTTTTTCTGCTTAGTACTGGACTGTTTTGTCTCTTACTATTACAAAGTGGCAGAATATCTACAATCTTATCAGGTATAGTATTTCTGAAATAATCAAAATGTATTAAAGCAACTGAAAGAATAAAATCGTTTTGAAATTTTTATAGTTGATATTTTATCCATTATATCTTCAAAATTCATAATATGACAGTCAATAGCTCTTTTTTTGTAAAAAAAAAAAAAGAGCTATTGACAAAAAATTGTAAAGATACACTTACAATTACTTAACTTTACATTACTTATTTCAAAGATCATCAATTAACCAAAACTATAATAGATAACATAAATAAAAATAGAAGTAAAGATAATTACAGACATTTATGGCAACATTTCTTATGTTAAGAATTTAAACCAAAACAAAGTTATAATTTAATTAGCCCTAACATATTTGCCACTTATACATTCAAGAGCAGAAGTTTTTATAAATGCTTCTGATTATAACTAACAATAACAACACTTTTATAATTTTATTTTATTTTTAATTATTTAAATTAACTTACAGTGCTCATTATATGGTTTTCCTGCAGTTCCTAACTAATTGTAGGAAGCAGATAAAATACAACAATTACAATAATTCTAATTATATTCATATTGATTTTATTATTATTCATAAAAATTTATCATTTATTTGTTTGGTCATCAGATTAGCAAAGGGATAATTTCTTCTATCAATTAGGAAAAATAAAAATTTTAAAAAAGAAATTTAAATTGACAGTTCAATCAAAATTTTCTAATATTTTATATACTTTTAGAACTATTGAGTATTCTAAATTTTAGCTAATTTTGCTTACATATTTTTATGCACAATTTTGCAGAATGCACTTCTTGTTCCAATCTTATTGAGGCATAATTAGAAAAAATTTCATGTTTTATGAGATACTAGATGCAATTAGGCAAAAAATAAAAAAGGACTACTAGAAATAAATAAAATATCATTCTACTAAAACCATACTATAAGTGAACAATACATTAGAAAAGTATGATCAAAACAAAAATTTCCAGAAAAAGTTAATATACAGTATTTCTCAATGATAATTAAATACTAAAATCTATGTAAAAATGAAAAACTGTAATTAAATCATAAATAAAATCTTATAGGTTATATGTCAATCTATTAATATTTAAGAAAATTTTCAAATACAGCTGTTTCTCTATTTATGAAATTTTGCAATCATTGATAAACCATTTTTATTTTCAAACTTTAGAAAAATCAAAAAATGTGTGCAAAAATTTTAAATATGATGATGAAATGATAGAGCAACAAAATTATTGCAAAACTATATACTTATTTAACTTTTATCATAATATCTTGTGATGATGGTGCTTTCATCAAAAATCCTTAAATTGTAATCAGATATTTATATTCAAATCTCTGGAATAAGAGACTTGTAATTGGTCCAATCAGTAACATATTTTACATAATACAATATATAATATGCAATATGTCCAATATCTCTAGGTTTGTATAAAAGTAAATTTCCAGGTGCAAATAAAACATAAATGCATTACATTCATAATTTGAAGAACATCTATATTTAACACCAAAGCAAGAAAATCAAAATTTATCAATCAGAAATTTTTTTCAAATTTTAGAGGTATAATTTTCCAATTAAATTCAAACACATTCATTGATCCAAGGCTAAATGAAATTTAATGTCACATTATATTTTATTTTAGTAACTCATAAAAATGTTACTAAATTTTGGAAAATTATAACTAGCTGTGTGTAACATAATTCCATATTTTCTAACAATCTGAATTTAATTGATTCTTGCTTTATTTATAGAAATAAAACAATATTCTTTATAACATTGTTAATCTATCAAAAGTCTTAATTGTACAGGCAGTCCCCAATTTATATAGGTAAATCATTCAGCGAACTGTATAGTAAGCCAAAACATATGTATGTCAGAGCATAAGTTATACTGTACTAGTATGTTACAATGATGTAACATTAAAAATAATTATATTAAAAAATAAGTATATAAATCGCATGGCAAAGTATTTGCCTATCATCTTGGAGGATCTGGATTCCATTATAAGTTCCACAGTTTCATCCAGTTTTTCTGGGTTCAGGCCTAGCTCTTTACACCTAAATATAATCTTATATAATGATGCATCTATTTGTCATATACAGGCACTCTCCAATTTATGTCAGATCTACATAAATTGGAGAGTGCATGTATAAACAAATTTGTGTAAAAAATGCCAACAGATAACATATAGATATATTTTTTATTTTTTATAAAATAAAAAATATATATATATTTTTACTAAAGTACTTTACTTTTTATAGAATTATATACAAAGATTATAAATAATAAAATATCAATGATATGAAGAAATATATTAAGAAAATGCTATTAATATCGTGGAAACAATGATCATTGTTTAAAACTATAAAATTAATTTGTTGCATTCCATTAGGAAACTGTATTCTGCATAGTTTGTGTTTAAGTATGATATCTGAAGAGAGCTAAATATACCAAAAATGTTATTGTAAAAATCAAGAGTAATTAAGTTAGTTTTTTCCTGCTTGAAGGCTGTTTAGAGTTAATGATTTCATCATTTATATAGCAGGAAGAATTTTATTGAAAAATCATCATTATAATGAAAATGTTAATCATATTTGACTTGGGAAAATTTGAAAAGATGAAACCTGAACATTTCAAACAAATAAAACAAAAATTGTATATTTTTATTTTGTTTTGATTTTTATATTTTTAATCTATGCAAGCTGTAGTCTATATGAATATGAGTAAAATATTTCTGAAAAATAATTTAGATAATAGTTAAATTTGAATAAAAGCAAAGAATTATGTTTTTAACAATAACAAAATAATATCAATAATATCAAAATAATTTAAATAATAATAATGGATTTTTAATAAAATATATAAAAATAAAAAATTGTTTTGACAAAATAAAATAAGCCAAAACAGTGACTTCTTTTGTTTTACTGCCTGTTCAATATTTAAATGAATTTAATTTATTATATATGTAATAAATTGTTTCACTTTTTTTAAATCAGCACAGAAAAATCTTTAAAAAATTATACAACTTTTAATATTTTATGTTGTATGTACCTCTATGCTTTAACAGTTGGTGCCATTTTAGAAATAAAGTAAAATAGTCAATTTTTTTCAAATTATTGACCGAATTAGATCAATTAAGATGGAATTAAGTCTAAAGCATACTTAGAAAAGAACAAACTCTAATGATGCTACTTATCCAAATCTATTCATACATTTTCAACTTATAAATGAACATATAATCAAACAGAACAATTCATTTATAAGTTTTATTATATAGATATTTCATTCATCATAGATTATTTCATTATTACAGATACAGATAATTAATTATTACTATTCTTACAAAATTATTTTTATGCTGAATATTTATGTAAATATTGTTTAGTTCAATTGAAATATAAATATAGTGAAAATATACTAAAATGCATCAAATTCCTTATTTTTATAACTTTTATATGATTAAATTTTATTTATCATCTTATTGTATGTAATTAAATAAAGAAATATCAACATCATGCTATTAACATTTGAAATATGCTGCTCCATTTTTAAACAAACATAAAAAACAAGTGCAAAGAGCAGGATAATAGATAAATAAAAACTTTAGATTTTTCTTTTTTAATTTAAAATAAATTTATTGAAGCACTTTTAACCCACTTCAGTAAATTTATTTTAAGTTAAAAAAAAATCTAAAGTTTTTATTTATCTATTATCCTGCTCTTTGCACTTGTTTTTTATGTTTGTTTATCAATATTATGTTTTAAATTTTATTTATTTCTAACTCATATCATATTTTCTATTTTTATTCAGAAAATGAGCCTTTTTAACATATTTTCTTCTTTATCATAGTATATTTTTTCCAATCTATACTTATGCACATGTATTAGTATTTATTATTCCACTGAGCTACAAAATTAATCATAGAATTTTAAAAATAATTTTATGTTGAGTGGATAATGATACACAATTTTGTGAAATACTAATCAACAGAATTCATGTTATAGATTATATTGATTAGTTTATCACAATACAATATAGTCATATTCTGTTGATCAATACATCATAAAATTAAACTATTAATCTATAAAATATGATTAAAATTCTAAATAAAATAAATGATTTCTGAACATAAACAAAATTCTATAAAAAATGTACAGATATTTTTCAATTTACTAAGATAATTAGGACTTTAAAAATTGTTTGTTAGGTTAAAATTTGTAAATTGGGAACTTCCCATTAATTTCAATGTAAAAATTTATACTTTATTCTTGAATATCAGAAAGTCACTACAATTTTACCTATCAATATTAAAGCATTCCAAAAGCATTAATATAATTATGTATACTATAGTACAATAGTTAATGATAGTTATTACCTATTTAGCCTATTTCTCGCTATTCAATATTGAATTTTCAAATCAGTAAGTATTAAATAATTTTTAAATTTAACAATAAATATGAAAATCATTGTGGTTCTATTTATTAGTTCGAAATTATAAAATTTTCATCAAATGTTGTATTAAATTTATTATAAATCTCAAAAACATTCATTCAGCTAAATTATTGGAATATTATATCATCAATTTATTATAATAATATATCTTAAATAATATATATTCTAATTATATCTTCAATTTTATGAAAATAGTGGTATTCAAACTTCGAAGATTTCTCAATAATAAATTTTGAAATACTGTACTTGATTGATTTTTATTGAAATTCAGCAAGAGGCATGTTGTTAAAGGAGGCATTGCAATACAATTAATTAATCATATATTGTCTGTCCACGAAAGCTGCACCTAGCTAAGGTGGATGAGTCAAAACGCAAAAGGGATAGTCGCAGTCGGTATAATAACGGGTGGGAATGATTTTGGTTTCGATTAAATATAAGCAGGTTACTGGGATAAAGACACAATTATAGAAGAAGTGTGTGAATCACTCTGTATTTCATTGACTTGCCAATTATTAGAACTTTGATTATTGCAATACTAAATAGAAATTTTATTATGGATTACCTTAAACTTAAATTATTAGAACTTTGATTATTGCAATACTAAATAGAAATTTTATTATGGATTACCTTAACCTTTAGCGCTCCAACGCCTAGCTATGCTAGACACGCCTGCTCCGTCTAACGAGATATAATCACACACAATATTTGTTTCTAAAAATTTTATATATGATTAGATACCAGTTTAAATTCTCTCAAATTATGTTTTTCATATACCAAGCAGTAAACTGCTGATTTTCACTTTCATATAGTTTCTCTAAAACATACAAGATCTTCAGTAAATTCTCATTTTCACATAATTTGTTAATAATTGTTAGTGTGTAGTATTCACATAGTTATATGAATTAAGTGAGAGTTTACTGAAGATTTAATATGTTTTAGAAATTGATACATATTTACTCAATAGTAATATAGATCAATACAACTTTGTATAATCGAATTATCAAGTAAACAATTTATTTAAATAGTAGAATCAGAAATAATTTAATCTTAAAATCTTTTAAAAAGGGTTAAATAAATTACATAATAAACAATTATATAGTGAAAATAATAAAAAAAATCTTACTAAGACTAGCAGGTTTTAATAATTCAGCTAAAATATCATAAAATGGTAATGGTTTTAAACGAACATCAGGATGAACTGGATAAGAAGTATGACCACTATTTGTAGGTACTGAAGGTGGTAACTGTTTACCACCTGAAGTTGGATAGCCTATTGCAGTGGTTGGATGAAGTGTAGGTGGTGGTGGTAAACCAGTTCTTATCATGGAATATGGATTAGTTTTCAACTGAGAAGCAGCTTGATTCATTGAACACATAATTGAAGGATCATTGGAATCTGTAGATGCAGCCATTGATGCACCAGGAAACCTTCTCCTGTAAAATATTTATAGTATATTTATGAAAATCTTTTAAAAACAGAATATTTATTTACAAATGATAATGCCAGTTTAAATTTATATTAGTTAAAAATTAGAAATATACTCTAATAGAAACTAACTAGGGGAATAACATCAAATTAAACCAAATATTTCAAGCCAAATTAACCCCTAGTGGAATAATCCTGAATTAAACTTTTTCACTTTAATTAATTAATTTTAAACCAAAGCTATAGTGCTACCATCTGTTTATTAATTCAACAGATGATGGCACTATAGCCTTGACTTAAAATTAATTATTAAAATGAAAAGTTTAATTCAGGATTATAGGGGTTAATTTGGCAAAAAATGTTTCATTTATTTTAACTTTAAAAATACATTGATATTTATATGGTATATCCTTAATTTGAATAGCACTTACTCTTAAATCTTAAAATTCCAAGAACTTAAAATGAAAAAGAAACATTGTATTTCATTAATTTTGTTAAACCATAAATCCAGTATTTTTGATTTCACTTACTCTTAAATCTTAAAATTCCAAGAACTTAAAAAAAAAAAAAATGAAAAAGAAACATTGTATTTCATTAATTTTGTTAAACCATAAATCCAGTATTTTTGATTTCAATGAATGACATAATAGTACACAAATATACAATTGTATCAAATTGATACTGCGCGCCAGCTGCCGGGCTAAGACAAGATGTATTCAGGGAATTAGTCACACCAGTTGTAGTATAGATACATGTTTAATTTTAAATTAATGTTTCATCGTCTGCTAAATTTTATTAGTAAACAAATATACAATCCAGACTTCAAGAAATATTTGCATATTTTTATAAATCACAATATTTTTGCTGTTGTTTTAAAAGTTAACTAACTGAAATTTTTAGGATATCTTCCTTTTATAATGTTTTCTATGATCATATAAAAAAAAAAACTTTCAAATTTTGGCAAATTTGATCCAACATATTAATTTCAAAATCTAATAAATTCTAGCACTAAATTAGCAGGTTAAGCATATAAAAATATTTTATTAATTGAAACGTACTCAAATACACACTAATTAGGGGAATTTCTCTTAAACCAAACCAAATACTACAGCCAAACCTCTCTTAATGGAATAAATCTGAATTAAACCTTTTAACGATTAATTTTCAAATCAAGGCTATGGTGCCACCATCTATTGAATTAATAATTAATTAAATTTAGAACTTTGAATTAAAGTGGTGCCATCTAATAGTTAATAATTAGACTAATTTTTAATTAATTTTCCTGAAATAAAATTTTGCCATTGCACTGGAATCAGGATTTTTGGGATAGCCTCAATGCCTTACCAATTGGACTATAGAGTCTCCAGCAGAATTCTACTTCGGGAAACTTACATAATGATTAAATACTTACATAATTAATTAAATTTAGAATTTTGAACTAAGATAGCACCATCTATAAAGTCTCCATATGGAGACTTTTGGATGGTGCTATCTTAGTTCAAAATTCTAAATTTAATTAATTATTAACTCGATAGATGGTGGCACTATAGCCTTGATTTGAAAATTGTTAAAAAGGTTTAATTCAGACTTATTCCACTAGGAGAGGTTTGGCTGTAGTATTTGAATTTGGTTTGAGGGTAATTCTCCTAATTAGCATATATTTGAGTATTTTATATGACTTGAGACAAGTCTATCTCTGCCCATGTTTGCCATGAAGGCCCATAGCTACATAGATACCTACCTGGGAGTGCTAGTTTTGGTCTTGTCCAATAAAGTTTCCAGAGTAATTATACAAGCTTCCCAAAGTAGAATTCTGCCAAAGGCCACTGTAATCTAACTGGTAAGTCATTAGAGTACTATCTCAAAGATCCCGTTTGATCTGGTGCAGTGGCAAAATTTTAATTTGGGAAAATTAATTTAAAAAAAATTATAGTCTAATTATTAACTATTAGATGGCACCACTTTAATTCAAAATTATAAATTTAATTAATTATTAATTCAATAGATGGTGGCACCATAGCCTTGATTTGAAAATTAATTGTTAAAAAGTTTAATTCTGACTTATTCCACTAGGGGAAGTTTGGCTGTAGTACAGTGGTGCCTCACAATTCGACATCCTGCAATTCGTCGGTCTCGCAATTCGGCATTTGAGCTTCGCGGCAGGATTGCTGAGTCGGATAGTAAATGATCCGACTCCGACTCCACCTTTTAAAAAAAATCCTGCGTACTTGCGTCGATTGTTACGGCTAAGCTGGAGGAAAAGTACCTTCATTTAATTAAAATGATAGGATTCAAATTTCTGAGATTTTCACCTAATAATTATTGAACTATTTGATAAATTTTAGGATATTCAATAAAAAGAATTTAATTAATTTTTTTGATTTAAAATTCTGAAAAATTTATTTTCTAACTTTTTAGTCCTATTGGCCTACTGAAGCTTCTAAGGATGCAATTCAATACAAGTAAAAGTTATTTTCTATTATTTTCAGAATTTTATTTTGCTAGCTAATTAGATTTCTTATTCTTGTATGGCTATTCAAATCACCTCCTCCTCCAAATAATTTGTTTTTGTTTTTTAATCTTCTTAATATTACAATATGATAATATGATATATCAGTTGCTATCTTTTTTCTAATACTGTATATTTTTATATTTACTAAAAACATTTTATTACCATTTTCTTCTTCAAAATAATCTATAACATTTGAAAAAATTTTTATAGATAGGAATGTTTAAATTACTCTTTTAGACATTGTTATATTCTGCAAACTATTAATATCTGTGCATATGAATAAGCAACATATGTGATTTGGTGTACATGTCATACTTTTTTCTAAGTTATTAACACAATTAATTAACAAGTTTATATGAATTGATGGAACACAGTTTTGTATATCTTAGGAGCCTTTCCCTATTTTATCAAATGAACCAATATAGCCAGTATCCTTCTCAATATAGTCAGACAATAGTGTGCTGTTTTATATTCTAAATGAGGTTTTTGTTTTAACTCATTGTGAAATCATTTGAGTCTTCTTTTTTACAATAAAAATGCCTTTTTCTAAACTCAATTGCATCAAAAAACAATCTATTGAAGATGAATATAGAGTATTTAATATGAAGTAGAAGATAAAATATTTTTTACGAGATTAGTCATGATTTATGTCTTGTTTGTAAGCAAACTTTTGCAGTCCCAAAGAATTACAATTTAAGACACCATTTTGAAGCTATGTATGGAACCCATGTTTAAATTACTTCAAGAACAATTTCAAGAAGAAAAGCTGAAAAAGTCAAAAGCTGATTTAAATGTAGAAGAAAATATATTCCAAAAGATAAATTAATTAAATACAGATAATGTGGAGGCAAGTTATAGCTTATCTAAAATGTTTGAAGAAAATTCTAAGCCTTTATAAATAGTTTGTTTATAAAGGACTGTTTAATTAAAGCAATAGAATGTGTCTGCCCTGAGAAAGTGAATGTATTTAAAGAAATCAATCTTTCATTAAACATAATTGCAAGTAGAATTGATGAATTTGCTTCAGATATAAAAGAGCAACTGATTCAGAAAGTTTCTGGATTCCTTTACTTTTCCCTTGCAGTTGATGAAAGCACAATTGTAATAGATATCACCCAGTTAGTTGTTTTTATTCATAGAGTAGAAAAAAATTTGAAAATAACTGAGTTCAGATAATTCCAATGCACAATACTACTAAAGCTGATGATATTTTTGACAAAATTAATGATTGATGAAAAACTATCTTAGTTGAAGTTGGCATGCTTGGTTACTTATGGCACACCTGTAATAGCCAGTACTAAAAATGGTGTTATAAAGATAAAACAAAGCTGAATGATGAAGAATCAGTTATTCTCTTTGTGAATTATCCTTACATCATACATCAAGAAGCACTATTTGATCAATTATTAAAAATGAAAAACATTTTGAAGCCAATAGTTAAATAATCAGTCCTATACAGCACTAAAGCAAGTAGAATATTTTAAAGTAAAATATTCTACTTGCTTTAGTGCTGTATAGGACTGATTATTGATAAAAGTAAGCAAGTTGTTATTAAATATTTCTGCCAATAGTTAAAATTATTAACTACATTTGATCCAAAGTTTCATTCCTTAAAGATATTGATTGTAAGAATAGTGATATTTTATATCATTCTCAAATAAGATGGCTTAACTGTGGCTGAGTTTTAGAACAATTTTGAGATTTGAGATATGAAAAGATGTTCACTGAAGTTAAAAATCAAGATATTTCTCTATTTAATGATCCAACTTACTGAAATATCAAATATTCAATACAAATATAACTGGCTATTTAAATGAGTTAAATGCTAAACTACAAGGTAATAATTAACTAATCACAAACATGATTTATAATGTGAAATCATTTCAAAGATACTATAACTTTGGGAAGTTCAGTTAAGACCTGGAAATCTTGCTCACGTCCCCATTCTCAAATCTATAGTAGAGAAGAGAGAAGAAATAAATTTTGATGACTTTTCTATAAAAATTGCTGCATTAAAGGATGATTTTAATTGGCAATTTAAATGCTTCAAAGACATGGAAGACCTTTAAATTAAATAGATGACCAAAATGAGAATTATTTAAAAAAACAGCTCAAGTTTTGACCATCTGTTTATTTGTGAGAAAACTCAAGCTTTTAGGATCAAGTCAACTCAAGCCAGCAACTCTAATGTGCAATATATAGATATTCCCCAGTTTGTATAAATAATTAGAATAAGATTTTTTTTATGTAAACTGAATTTTATGTAAATTGAAAAAATAGTTTCTTAACAGAAATCCTTGAACCAACTGGGAGTAAATGAAACTCTGCGATTGCTTTATTAACTTTCTTATGATATTATATCATGATATTGTTCTGTGATTGAAAGGGAGCAAATGCCATATGAAACAATAACATACCAGTAATATAATATCTAAATTTAATTTAATATAATAATATCTAATTTCAAATTACTTGCTTATTTTGCTTATAGTGTTTGTTGATTTTAGAATCAACAAACACTATAAGCAAATTAAGCAAATAATTTGAAATTTTCTAAAGCTGTAATCTAATATTTGTATTGTACTTATTATTATAAAGATGCATCTTGAATTATGAATATACCACTTTATTTTCAAATTTAGAAAATTTCAAAAATTATATAAAAAACATTATGACAACAAAATGTCTAGCACCAAAAGTAACATAACATTACATAGCCAGATTACATTTTTAACAAAGGATTTCAAAATGACAAGGTTTTTGCCAAAAATCCTTGTGTTATAATTGGACATTTATATTCAAATTTGTTAAAATAAGAAACCTCTAATTGATTCAATATGAGGAAATATGTATTTTTATGTATTTAAATTAAACTGTCTTAGAACTTTTTGAAAAAAGTTCTAAGACAGTTTAATTTAAATACATAAAAAAGTTTACAATAAACTTACATAAAAAAAGCTTATGAATTATGAAAACATTTCTCCTCTGAAATAATCACTTCATCAATAATCACTTTCTAAGACTTTTCAAAAAGTTCTAAGACAGTTTAATTGAAATACATAAGAAATGCTTATGAATTATGAAAACATTTCTCCTCTGAAATAATCACTTCATGCCTCAATACAATGTTCCAAGCATTTTTCCAATTTTAGAAGTATCTCTGGAATTATTCAAAAGCAACAATTCTCATCTGAGATATGCACCAGGACATTCAGGGCATGCAAAAAATTGAATAATGACATTAAAAAAGAACGGATAAATAACAGCAATTATATTAATCACAAACATTTTGCTAATATTAAGAGTTCAATTTATGAAAATAAAGAGCCAAGGAATAAATGATCAAAGGTAGGAACCCATTACTCTAAAACAGGGGTTCCCAAAGTTTTGCCTATGTGGGCCAAATTATATATTCCAAAATATTTGGTGGGCCAAAAAAGGTGTTATAGAAAAAATACGTTCAAATCGATAAAAAGTTAGACACAAGGGAAAGATTTATAATAATTTTATAACATAATCGTTCTTTATTTATGACAATAATTACTTTTTATTACAAACTGTTTAAAATAACACATTTCAAAAATAATTAAACAAAAATAACTAATTTCAAATAAAAAAGAAAAAAATAATAAATTCATCAATCTGAAATGGGTGACTTGTGCAATTATTGTTTTCTTTTAATGATAATATTGAGCCTTGACTCTAATTTAGTTGAATGTATTCTTAACACTGCTTGTAAATGCTTATCAGTTAATTTTTATCTCTATTTGGGCTTATTAATACTCATGATTGATAGAGTTTTTCATATATATAAGTGCTTCCAAATAATAAAAACATATTTGGAAGCACTTTTACATGTATTTTTTTAACTGAACAATTTTTGTTATAATACGATCAAATTTATTTATTTTTTGTAAAAATGTAAATTACCGCTATGAATTCAAGATTGTGGATGACCTGACATTGCGGGCCACACTTTGGGAACTCCTGCTCTAAAGGAATAAACTTCAAGTTGAATGACCATCATACTTTGTTTAATTTCACTTACAATCTGGAAACCTTAATTCTTTAAGTAAAAATTTTAGCTTTGGAAATAAAAAGAAATCACAAAAGCCAAAATCTGATGAATAGAATAGGAGAGTTACAACTGTGATGTACTTTTGAGTCAAACTTGCAACTTGCAAGTTGAATGATCTTGAAAGTGTTGAATGATCTAGCACAGTGGTTCTCAACCACTTTGCCATGGCAGACTAGTGTGCCGCAAAACCTTTGACGCTGTGCCACGAAAAATTAAGAATGAATCGTATGTAATTGTATGAATCATATATATTAATAGTGAAACGTGGTTGCAGTTGAACCACTGTACTGATTCCTATAAATAAACTGTCATTAGAAAAATCAAACCCTCAAATTTCTGCGACAGCCAAAATCTTTTGTCGTTATTCATAATTTAAAATTAAGAAATAAAAATTAAATTAAAATTATAGTTTCTCATTTCTCTAAAAAGACAAAATCAGCAGATGGCGCTATAACTTAATAAGGGCCGCCATTTAATGATCCCGTGTACGAGTATGTCTGTAATCTGAATGTAATAAATAAGAATAAGTATAATAATTTGTTAATAAAAATTCGTTGTTAAATCTAAATTATTATTTAAAATATTTAGGTGTGCCGCCAAATTTTAAAATATTAAAATGTGTTCCTCAACAGAAAAAAGGTTGAGAACCACTGATCTAGCACATTGTCAAGATACATGATACAACACAATCCACTGTTTTGGGTATGTTTTCAGAGGATTTTATTCTCTTAACTGATTCAAAACTGCCTTGTAGAATGCATACTTGACTGACTGATCTTGTGAAATGAATTCATAATGCACCATACTTCCAAATTCAAAGAAAATAATCAGTATTGTTTTGACTGCATTTGATGTGCTTTTTCTGGTCAAGGAATGCTTTCATCATGCTATAATCTATCTATTCACATATTTGCTATAAACAATATACTATCATGCCAATTTTTTTATAATAATAATTGCACTCAAATTTTCTGAACAGACTTTGTTGACAATACAATATAATGTATATAGTGTGTTTAGTATCTGAGTTCAGCATAAGAGTAAATTTCAAATTATGAACTTTTTGAATTAAACTTGGAAATTAAACTAAACTTGGAATGGTTACAATTAAAAATTTGCAAATGCATTATGTTAATAATTTGTGGAACACGTATATTCTCTCAGTTTGTTTAATTACTTTTACTCATTAAAAAAAAAATAAAAATACAAGTTTTAAGAAGGAAAACAATAACTTTTTAAATGATCTTTAATACAAAATTTATGATGGTAACCTAAATTTGAAAAATATTATAAAATTCATTCATCTATTTCATATTTCAATAAAACAGTAATATTTTTGATATTTTCATTTTAATTTGCTTTTTATTGATTTTATAAAAAAAAACATCATAACATGCCATAATTAATCTAGTCATAAAGATTTGCATACAATTGTTAAGATTATTAGAATATAAATAAAAAAGTTGCAAGAGAGAATATTAAAAATTTTCTGAAATATTACTATTTTTATAAAATCATCAGATCTTTTATAGTGTTCATAGAAAAATAAATCTGCATTTTTGATTGAAGTTATCAGATCATCAGATGGCAGCCTTGTAAAAGTGATAAATTACTATAATTATATGTATAGTATATTATTTCATACTATTTTTCCTGTCAGTAAGGAATTTATTGTTCTTACTTATAAGTTATATATCTTATAAATTTCATTCTCTTATTTTAATTTTACTTAAAAACAAAATAATTAAAGGTAATAGTATTTATGGCAAAGTCAAATTTATGAAGTCAGATGTACAAAAATTGGGGAATATCTGCCTATTGTATTATGATATGTTACTAACAATAAATTATCATCATCATCAAATCATATTCAATAATTATAAAATTAAAGACATTATTAAAATTTATAGAATAACATTGTAAAATTTATAGAATAACATTGTAAAATTAAATTACTGTACTGCAGACTATTATATTATAATGATGATTTAAAAGAATTTTTGAATATCAAGATTTTTATATGAAGTCAAATTTATGTAAGTTGGAAATTTATGTAAGTTGGAAAGCATTTGTAATATTAAACCATTATTATATATTTATCATTTTTAACCAATTATTACAAAAGAATAATATTTAATCATCTTATCTGCCTAATATCCTCAAGAAGTAAACATTATGGAATTATTCAAATTTCAGGACCATATCTTATAAGCAAAATTATTTATATAAATCTATTAATTTTAAAGTTTCTATATAGTCCAGTTACAACATGAGATTGCTCAAAATTCAAGTCAATAATATAAAAAGTACTATTGTTACATATAAATGGCATTATATTCATTTGAATGATTTTTTTTTGTAAAAATGTCTTATCATTATTTATCAGTGATAATTTAATGATAAAAATAATGGCAAGTTGGTAAAACTTTAGCTATACAGTAAAACCTCGATTTTACGGACCTCGATTTTATGGACTTCGGATTTTACGGACACCATCCCAAAAAATAAAATAATTAATATTACAATGGACACCATCCCAAAAAATAAAATAAATAATATTAATACAATATTTGCATAAACACCATTCCAAAAAATAAAATAAATAATATTAATACAATATTTGCATAAACTGTCCATAGTATAGCTACATCCAGCGTTTCTTATCTGCACTGGTGCGTGTAAAATAAAGCTAAAAAATAAAATAAATAATAATAATACAATATTTGCATAAACTGTCTAACAGCTACATTCAGCATTTGAAAAATAAAGCATTCATTTATTGCATAATGCATCATTTTTTTATCCGCACTGATGCATGTGTAAAATAAAACACTCAGTTTTTGCATAATGCATCATTTTTATTTTAACAACTTACCTACATGTAACATACTTGTACATGTATGTAGGTAATTTAATTTAATTTAAAAATACTCTATGTAAATGACAGGTAATTTAATTAATTTAAAATACTCTATGTAAAATAATACAGTTTTTAGGCAAATTTTGTTTAAAATACTCTATATAAATTAATACACTTTGGCATAAGTCACATTTAATTATACAGCTATGTTGAAAATGCTAATTATAAAAAAATGTTACTTCGATTTTACGGAATTTTTATAAAAAATGTTACTTCGATTTTACGGACTAGTCAGATCGGAAGAGCGGTTCAGCAGGTGATTTTACAGACTAGTTTTGCCCCCTATAATCCGTAAAATAGAGGTTTACGGACTTTCCGATTTTACGGACTAGTCTTGCCCCCTATAGTACGTAAAATCGGACCTTCCGATTTTACGGTATTTTTATTTAGAAAATTAAATTCAAACAATTCAGTTATATTTTTAATGGACTTAAAGAGAATTCCAAAAATTGTAATTTAAAAAGCTAGTAATATACAAGGGGGATTCAAATGAAAACCTTAAAAGTGCCATAGAATTGCAAAAAGTTGTACGATTTATTCGGTAGGTGGCAGTAGTCCTTAAGGTTCACAAAGTGATCAGCAGGTGGCAGAGTGATGCTGCAATGCCAGAGAAGACAGCAGCGTCCACAACAAGATGGCTGCTCCACTATCCACATGCACCACACTAGAACAGCGATCTGTAATGCGTTTTTTGAGTAGTGAAGGTGTGAAACTAATAAAAATTCATCGCAGAATGACAGCGCAGTACGGTGATTCATGTGTATCACTGCAGCAAGTGTACGAGTGGTGTAGAAAGTTCAAAAGCAGCGTAACTTCTGTGGAGGATGCCCCACGACCGGGGCAGGCTCACCGCGTAGTGACGGACAAGAACATTGCGTTAGTGGAAAAGCTTGTGAAGGACAACAGGCGTATAACTGTATAGGAAATAGCCTCAATGTCGGAGATTAGTGTTGGTTCATGATTGGCTACAGACACGACCAAAAGATTTCTTTCAACGTGGTATTTATGCACTTCCAAAGCATTGGAAAACTTGTATTGAACATCAGGGAGACTATGTAGAAAAATGATATGCATAAGTTGTTTCTAATTGTTACAATAAAATAATTATTGCACTTTTAAGGTTTTCATTTGAATCCCCCTCGTATATCTACTTTGTATATTTTACATCATCAACTAATAATTAAATCATCATTAATTTTTTAGTTATATAATTATACTACTATATTAGTTATTAGACTTATAAAACATCACTTTAATTCAACACTGCTAATTAAGTAATAACTGATTTTATTTAAATTTATATTTTTATTTATAATATCAATATAATAATCAACATTTAAAGCTGTTAACATTTGTTTTAGCATAAATTCTTAAATAATATTATAGCAAATTCAGAAATTTATTTTCAGAATATTATCTTAAAAATATTTGCAAATTTGAAATTTTAAGGATCACCTCTTGTTAACAAAGTTGCTAATAAAAGATAATCCCCTAAATTTTTTAATTTAAAAATCATATAAATAATATTTTATTAATATAATTGAGAAATACTGTGCTGATAAAATATAGTTAAATTGTAGGAACAAATATCATATTGAAAAACAATAATTATTCATTATCAAAAATAAAAAAATATTTGTAATCTTTTATATTTGTATTTCTGAAGAAATGATAAATAGTAATATTCAAGAAAACTGATTACAAGACATACAGCTCTATTAGCAAGTAATACTTGCTAATAGAGCTGTATGTCTTGTAATTGGTTTAAAGCAAGTAGTTTCCTATAATATTCAAGAAAACTATTAAATTTTATAATACACACATATTTTAAAATTTTTAAATACATACATATTTTTCAAATTTCATATATTTTTTCATATTTTATTTTTCATATTATTTTAATATTATTCATATTTATTTACCATATCACAATGAGAATAATAGTCATTCAATTAATACCAGGAAATTTTCTAAATTTATTCAATTAAAAAAATTATTTTATTGAAGTGACTTTCTTATAAATCTAACAATTATTTATCATTTTCCTGAAATAAAGCTTATTATTTTTCTGATTTTCATTATATAAAACTATAGTAAAAAAATTATGTTTAACTAGAAAAACCTTTAGCATGAATATTTATTAATAATAAAATAACAATAATAAAATTTACATTTTTATTAGAAATTGCCACTTGACCACATTGCAAAAGCATTTATGTAATATACATATGTGCATTATTTTAAATTATTCAGTTGCAAGAAATTGTTTGTGCGTATCTGTACAGTGTAGATTTATTTTCAGTATTAAAAAATTACAGGAAACATTTTTACATAAAGATAAATTTACATGAACTGAGGGAATACTGATAAAATATATATTTGAACATTAATATTTTACTAAAGAAACTCAAAATCAATAGTTATAATGTTCAATCCTTCATTATATTATGTTATGCATATTAGTAATGTGCAACTTGTGCAAAAACAAACCTACATCTTATTGAAGTGATTTTGCCAAAAACCTGAATACTTTTATTATATATTCAAAAATATTTTATTATATTATTATTATTATTGATTGTTCAAATAGTATCAATTCTACATCTTATTTTATTTAATAATGAAAGTAATTTTGGTTTGACTGAAATGAAGATTATTGATTACAATAAATAGATAGCTAGCAAATAATTTTATTTTTTATTTTAAATATTATGATTCTCTATTTGTTTTCATGGTTAATACCCATCACAAGTTTCTTATTTCAGCTTATTTAACAAATTATATCCATAAAAATTATTTATGGAGTCTTATTACTTAAAATATACTGCAAACTATTCTAAAATTTAAAATGTTGGCAGTGAAATGCAGTTTGATTAAGAAGACACATTTTAATTGCAGTTCAATATAGAAAGATCACAATAAAAATATCTTAGCACTTACTGAATAAATTAATAATTTGAGAATTGACTCAAATTTTCAATCTGCATTTTTAAAAAGTATAAAAGCTATAACTTAAAATTAAAAACAAATGGAATTAATAATTTTGGGAAAGTGATTTTACTTCATATTTTATTTTCAATTTTTTTTTATAAATTTTATATTCATACACAGAGCATTGCCTTCTGTCCGAAGTGATTTGGCCTTGTAGTCGATGTCAATGGTGGTCCTGGATCAACCCAAGATTTTTTGTGCTTTGGATTCTCAAAATAGATCCATTTTTCATCGCCAGTCACAATTCGATGGAGAAATGACTTTCTTTTGTATCTGGCGAGCAGCATTTCGCAGTGGTTTTTCGATTTTCCTGTTGTCTTTCATTCAGTTCATGCGGAACCCATTTTCCCAGCTTTTGGATCTTTCCCATGGCTTTCATTCAGTTCATGCGGAACCCATTTTCCTAGCTTTTGGATCTTTCCCATGGCTTTTAAACATATGGAGACGACTTCTTGTGACACATTCAATTGTGCCGCGAGTTGGTTTTGCGTTTGAGTGTCATCCTCATCCAACAATGCTTGCAATTCACTGTCTTCAAACTTTTTTGGTGGTCTTCCACGTTCTTCGTTTCTCACGTCAAAATCACCACTTTTGAATTTATTAAACCAATCATAGCATTGTGATTTACCAAGAGCATGCTCACCATAAGCTTCAACAAGCATTCGATGTGATTCTGCAGCAGATTTCTTCAAATGATAACAAAAAATCAATGATGTCCGCAAATCATAACTTGTAGGCACAAAAGTCGACATTTTTAACACGTAAAAAACATGCATTATTGTATGAAACTTGTATGGTTTTGATTTGGATGTTGTTGACAGATGTCAAAAGTAAACATTGGCGCCGATGACGTGGTTTGACGAAAGGTACATTGACAGGTGGCTCCATCTATTGGCAAATTCCGGTTTCATATTTGCACACCTGATATCTATACTCAAATGCTTGTTGTGATTTCTTGTAAAAATATATATATTTGCAATTTTTCTTATTTATTGTAAAAAGTAGTATATATGTACTGTATATGAAATAAATGAGTATAAAATACCTGAAAAACTGATGTGGCTCTCAATGACTCAGAAAAACTGATTGTGGCTCTCAACTATTTCAGATTCGCTTATATGGCTCGTAGTGACACAAAGGCTTGGCCACCCCTGTTTTATAAATTAATCATTCAAATGTTTTTGAAAGACAAATAATAAATTTTTTTTTGTTCTCTTGGATCCAATTTGGCCAGCCTAGGATGAGCTTTAAAAGTGGCTATCACTAAATATATCCCTTGATGATTTAATGTTATAATTCAAATCACCCAGTTCTTGGATTCAATCTCATTTACCTGCTATGTTAGACTAACATCTTGATAATAAAGAAATTTGTTTTTCACTTAAAACTTTATTAAAACAAAATCAATTACAGAAAAATTCAAAATATTCAGAACCAAAAAATTGAATTTTGAATTATGCAATTCCATTATTTATCAATTATTTATACATCAATAAGCATGATAGTTTATATTTTATTATATTTAGATTCAAAATTAATTAATTAAAAAATTAAAAATAATAATATAAGAAGCAATATTAAGGCAGTGAAACAGAATAATTGCGAGATGGCACTTGCTTTAGTTTAAAGTTATTTCCAATCATTAAATTGTTCTGTTATAATTCAATGGCTGGAATTTGGCTTGTAAATTTGGATTTATTATTTTATTAAATCAATGAGTGGCATCATATATTAATTAATAATTAAACTAGAATTTTTAACTAATTTATCTGAAGAACTGCCTCAGCCTGGGATCAAACTTGGGGGACCTTTGGGCTAACGTCCCAACATCATACTGCTAGACCACCAAGGCCAACGAGCAGATTGGTTCTTCAAACAGTTATATTAATTTTAGAATTAATTTTTGATTATCTACATCGGACTTTGCCGACAGATCTATTCCTGACCAGGCTAAATCTAGCCACGGGCCCTCAATGGCGCTAGCCAGGCAACACATAGACTGGCTCAGTCATAGATGGCGCCACTCATTGATTTAATAAAATAATAATTATTCTAATTATGAGATGGCGCTGAAATTAGTTTAAATTCTTTCAAATTGTTAAAATTACCATTAAAGTTTCAAAGGATATAATTTGGCTAGTAAAATTAGGTTTATTTGGAATAAATTTCCTTGAGGTTTGTATTATATAAAAATATTATTAACTAAACAAAAAACAGCTCTGAGGCAAGAAAAACACATTTTAATAAGATTTTTATGGTAGTAGCACTTTCGATTACATTAAATCCTCTTACCAAAAAGCAACAAACTACAAAAATATGTTTTATTGAATGCCACAATTCTAAAGTTTAAAAAATTTGGAATTGATGTGTTTTATAGAATATATTTGTAAATTTTGTTAAACTTTGGAGTTGTGGCATTCTATAGAACATATTTTTGTAGTTTGTTGCTTTTTGGTAAGAGGATTTAATGTAATCGAAAGTGCTACTTTAAAAATTAATATAAAACAATAATAAAAAAGCCAAAAGATAAAATAAAATAAAAGAATCTTGTACTCACCTAGAATATAAATCCTTTAATTATAATTAATAAAAAATATCATCCTAATATATAATTTAAAATTTATAGTAATTTTTTTCCTCAAAATTATAATTCAATTTTTGAATAATATCTTTAAAATTAATAACAAATGTAAATAAATATCAAAATTATCCAAATATAAGAATAAAATATATATATCAACAAATTCTGAAAAACAGAAAAACAGTGCTAAATATAAATAAATTAAATGACTGAATCAATTTTATCAGTGCTAAAAACAGAAAAACAGTGAAAATATAAATAAATTAAATGACTGAATCAATTTTATTTAAATTAAATCAAATGAGTATTTTAAATTTAAATACTGTCATCACAATAAGATGGTGAAACTGATGATGAACCTGATGAAGTATCTTCACCAACAGAAAGACTAATATCTAAATCACGCTGATAGCGCCTATGTAATGAAAATCTTCTTAAATTACATTCTCTGATATAAAATGCAGGATCATCAACAACTGGAGCGGTTTCTTCTTCAGATAATGACTCAGCTTTTTCTGTTATGTCATCAAACATATCCATTCTATCTTGAAGACTATCATTATAATTTCTATCAGCTTGTGAAATATCATCATCTTGCAATGAGTAATCTATTCTCTGACTTAGAAGTGAATATTGATCTTGAGTTTGTACTGCAACATCATGACTAGTTTCAGAAAATATTTCATCCAAATGACTTGGTTGTGTAGAATCATCAGTTCCATCAAATTCATCACCAGAAGGTATTTGAGTATCAAATAATTGTGAATCACTTAACTTATGCATTTCTTCAGAACTGCTAGTACTGGTATGGGAACATGGTGCATCACTAACAGATGATGAATCACTATAGTAATCATTAGCAACATCATTTTCAATTGATTTATTATTGTCAACTTTATTATCTATGTATGATGTATTCTTCTCCTCAGAAAGAGTTTCTTGGTTATTTTGTGCATCATCTTTTATGAATACATTATAACCAAATATTTCTTTACCACTAGATATATAGTATTTCACTTGATTTCCTTCCATTTCTAAACATAAGGATTCCATTTCAGCAATAGACAATTCTTCTTCAGTTCGATGTAAATTATCAAGTTCTGTTTGATTATGTCTAATTGCATTATTCTGAAAAAGTGTTCTATCATCAATATTAATATCAAACATAGATTTTTTTATATCAATCATGTCAATATTTTGTTTTTTCCCATTTCTGTGCATAGATGGAATTACAGAATTTTTATAAACTGAAAAATTTTTTAAAGATTTATCTGTATTTTTCTGCATTTTATATATATCTCTTTCATTAAATTTTTCTTTTTTTCTTACATGCTGAAATATATTATTTTCTAAGGGTTTATCTTCAATGGAATCATCTTGGGAAGAAAAACTTTTAGTTGCTGGTAATTGGTGAACAGCCACAAAATCAACAGTCCGAGAACAAAAATTAGAAAATCCCTTATTTCTACTATGTTTTGAACGAAAACCATATCTGTTTGCCCGAACATATAGAGTAGGACTGGATTGGCTTTTAAAACTGTGCTCTAAATCCACCCTAACTCTCGAATTTTTTGTATATCTTTTTTTTGGAGAAGAAAACTGTTGATTTTTGTTTAAATGACGTCTATACAAGACATAAGTAATATCCTCATTTAACATATTTTCAGCAGTTTCCTCCTCAGTGTTTTCACATTCTTTAATTTGTGTAATTTCATCTATCTTATCTCTAACATTCTCATTTTTTTCTCTCTCTGCATCCCTACTAATTTCATTATGTTCATTCACCAGTGGTGCTTTGAACTCTAAGCTTTCATCATTCATTTGACCTAAACTATAATTAAGAGAAATACTATCACCATGATCCCCACTAGTGGTAGTATTAAGTGTGTCTCTGTCTTCTAATTGATACGAATCATGAGAAATATCATCTATATCATTTATCAAGTAATCTGGACTATAAAACCCCTCCCTACTGTGAGTGAAGTCTGGAGATTGCAAACCTGGAGGAAGATCTCTTCTATCTGATGTTTTCTGTCCATCTGTACAAATACTTCCATTTGCAACAACTCTTACAGGTTCTTGAGAAAGCCTTGGAGAAGATGGTTGTGATGCAGAAGTCAGTTTAGGAGATGGAGAAGGACTAGTATTTTCCTCTCGTGTCAGGATCACAGAACCACATGACTGACTATTACTGACTGGAAGAAGAGGCTGAGCTGATATTGATGTGCCCACAGTTCCTACACCTCTATGAGAAGTACTCGGTATCCGAAGGCTAGTGGATCTGTCAGGAATAGGGACATGTAAAATAGGGAATATTTGATAAGTATACTATATATATTAAATGACAAATATGATTTTAAATAACATAGTTTTTATATCTAGAGAACAAATTACACATTTCAAATTTACATTAATCAAAAATAAAAAGGAAAAAATTAGAGATTTTATCATTTAAGGCAGTGGTTTCCAAGTTTGGAAACCACTGCCTTAAATATTTTAATTAAAAATCGAATTTCCATATATTATAGATAATATAATTTCTATTCTTTTATTGAAAAAAATATTAACTTGAAGAAATTCTGTTTATTATTATCTATTTTTTAAGGATTAGAGATATCAATAAATTATCTAAATTCACTAGTCGAAATCGCAAAATCAAATATAGCAATCAAAAATGTCAAACCAAAACCTGAGAGTGCTATCAATCATTGCGTACCACAGTTTACATTCATATCGATTTTATACTTATAAGTATCGTCTGGTATTTGATTTCAATGAAAATGATAAAAATATCAAAAATTATAAATTTAGAACTGAATAGAGAATGATATTCACAAATGAACTTAAATCGTGCACATATAACACAATTTTTAAACTGTATTCAATTATCTTCGCCATTTTTGCTTCTATTATAAAGTTTAGCACATAAATAATAGTTAGTTTTAATATTTTAGTTATTTCTTTATTGAATTCTCACTGGCATTTAAGATTAAATAGCAGGTATTTTGTTAATGAATACAACTTTGCCTTTTTCTTTCACATATTAATAGTTACAATAATTCATACTTCATAAAATTTACTGATGATATTTATAAAATAATTCTAATTAAAAAATATAGGCTATTATTAGCTGTTTAAGCCGAATATTATTTTTTAATTAACAGTTTGTATATTACAGTTTAAAAAAATTATCAAGAATCTTATGACTAATAAACTTTAATTATGGATTCGGTGATAATCCAGTTCATATTTTAGATTTTATCTAAATAAATTTTTAAAAAATTTTACGTAACTGAAGATCAGTTATTATCTTGTTTGAAAATATGTTGTTCATTAATTTAAAAATTTCATTTCTCTTGCAATTCTTCAACGTTTGATTTTATATGCTTGAATAATACAATCGTTCATTTAGTCTTATATTTGAACAAAAGTGTTTCTTTTAATAAAAGAAATAGGATAATGCATTCTGGATAATTAATTAGATTTATTAATAATTTTTAGTACTATAAATATTCAGTATAATAAGTGTCTATGTTTCATACTTGTGATATACTAAAGTATGACGAATGTAATAGAAATTATCAAAACATTTTATTATCTAGCCAGCAGCATAAATAAATAGAGAGTTATGCAGTCAATTCTAATAAAAAATATGCAAACTAAGTAATATTTTTTAAAATATTTCTATGTATGAAAGTAATAATTTTCATGAAGTATAATTTACACTTCTTGTATGTACTATATAATTCTATATGGCTAATTTTTGTGCTTAACTTTAAGAATCTTAGATATTACCAGAATTAAAGAATACAGTGTGTGTGTATATATGTGTGTGTGTGTATATATATGTTTGTGTGTGTGTGTGTGTGTGTGTGTGTGTGTGTGTGTGTACACTCACACACTCTCTCACTCACTTTCACACTCTCACTCACATTCTCACACACTCTCTCACTCACACTCTCACACCATATTCTTAAGAGAGTTAGATCTAATTCATATGTAGATAAAATCTGATCTTTACTCAAAATCATAATATTACAGTAGACATTACTTTTTTTTAATTTATTTTCTACATTCGGTGTAGATAATGGCATTAGCCATAAAGAAAAAAAATGACAAAAATATAACATAAAATTTGCAAACTATTCGATGGACTCAAATAAGAATTAAATGAATAAAATATTTTATTTTTAATGAAGAGAAACAGGTTTAACAGCTTTTGATGCAACATATTCTTTATGAATTATAATAATTAATGACGTTTTCCATAATTTTCATCCATATTTTAATAGTGTGAATTTACAAAATAGATGTCTTGAAAAAGCGTTCCAAAAATTTTATTAATTTAATAATGGCTAGATAAATTCTGGCATCACAGGAAAAGTTGTGGATTGTGAAATATGTCAAATGCTGCAGAAACGAAAATAATATCTCAAAAGAAGTGTTATTTAATGCCAAAAATAACGCATTTCCCTTGTAGCTTTCTTGATTGTGGCTATTTGTTATTCTGTACATATGTGAAACACTGTTGCTTTCCAATACAATGTTTATTCTTCATGCGACGAACAAACTTCTGGAGAGATTTTCAACAGTTTTTTTTACAATAGATTAAATGAGTTAAAAAAATTTGGTTTGGTAGCATATTGCAATGTTAAAATCTGTATATGACAACAATTTTAGAAATTGAATATGCAGTTTTGAATTTAATAAGTTATTTTGTAACTTGATTGAAAAATTCAATAACACAATTTTTTTCTTCTAAGTAATATCCAAGCCAAATGTTATATGTATCCTAAGTGATATCGTGAGATCACTATATACAGTATATAAATTTAACAGAAATAAATTAAAGTATTTTCATCTCGATGAATTTTTAAACATTTAATGAAAATACAAATCTTAAGATATTCTAATATTTTGCTTTAGGAATATAATATTTAAATTGAAACTTTAAGCCTCAAATTTGGAAATTTTTGAAGTCTAATAAATTTTTTATCTTCGTAATATAATTCAATTATGAACCAAACGTTTTATCCATGATGATGATACGAAATTATAGCTAAAGTTTGCATGGCTTGGAGTGAGTAAATTATTTGTATAGTTCTAAATTTTTGAAAATAACAATTTGCAATTATTGTAATTGGAGAGGACATTTCTGTAATCACTGTTGAAGAAGAAAATATTGCAAACTTAAAAGTTTGAGTTTTTGCAAAATGCTACATAAGCTTGAAGTAAGAATATCGGATTATTTCGCCATTTTTAAACAAAATGATGTCAATAGATTTAACTTTATAAATTGCTTTCTATTTTTGAACGGAATTTGATAAATATTTATATAGGGTCTTATTGTAAGGGATGCCAAACTACATGGAAATCATAAATATTTCAGACCATTATCTTACGGATTGTACGAAATTTCGTATAACTTACTGTATTCATGTTAAGAACATATAAAAGGAATATCTTAAAGCAACATTTCCATTGAAATCATTTTCATATTTCTCCTAAAATAATTTTCAAAATTTAATTTCTGAATGCAATACAACTTTTATATGTTTCAATTCGCAAAATATGTATAAAATTTTGTAAAATTGCAGTAAATCGTAAAATTCGTTAATTACTGTAAGTTAATACTCTGAAATTATAAATATTGCACTCTTAATTCATTTCTTCCTGCAGTATGTTAGATTTGATATCATTTATTAGTTCAGAAATATAGTATAAAAATATCAACATTCTGAGTGATATATATTATTCAAGCCAATCTTCAACAACCTTTGATATTATCTTAACATATTTTTATTTTCCAACATCTTTATAAAAGTTAAAATTAGTAGATTAAAAAGATTTCATTTCTAAAATACAGTATTAATTATATTGAGTATTGTTAATAATCATTTTCAAGCTTTATTAATAAGAATTTATACTGTTTATAAGAATGAAATACCTTTATCTACTTTCAGAAGTTTTATATTTTACTATATATAATAAAGTGCAACATGTTTCTTCCACGCTAGAAACTTACTTTGAATGGGCGGATGAAATTGATTAGAAGTTTTCTTGGATTGTCATGAATGGATTAAGTGCTGTGTACCATGAAGGGATCTAGTTGATCTTAAAATTAATCCTTTAGAAGTTTTCTTGGATGATGAATGGATTAAGTGCTGTGTACCATGAAGGGATCTAGTTGATCTTAAAATTAATCCTTTCGATTATCATTATGAAAAGGTGTGTGTGTGTGTGTGTGTGTGTGTGGAGATCTAGAAAGAGAGGAAAATTGAAATATTTCAATTGATTCCTATAATTAATAACAAACTTTTTATGATGTATAATTAATTATACAATTTAAATACTTGAGAATACAGTAATGATGTTTCGTATTGTTTTAGTTTTAAAATATAAAAAATGAAATTCTTCTATTCCTGATACTTTATTATGCCATATTTTTAACTTTCAGCATTTGCATTTGTGTCAAACTTTAGAATCGTTCTTCACACTTAAGGTTGTTCATTTTGTCTATTTGAAATCTTTTAAGTAATAGAACAAACGTAGTAAGAATATTAGTTATTTTATGTAGTTTCGAACTTTAAGAAAAGAGGATTGCATAAATAGTAACCAGCCACCCAATATTGAAAATTATTTTATTTACATATTTGAATAATAAATTTTTCGTTATCATACTGTTTAGAATAAGTTGCATTGGTAATGTTTCAAAAGTAATAAAAACGAATTGAATTTCATTTTATTATTTTGTTTTACAATTTTTTTTTTTATATTTTTCAATGGATTAATTTATGGATAGTAATGCATTATTTATCAATTTTTCTTGGAAATTCAATGTTCTCACATTTATAATTCTATTTTTGCTCTCACATTCTTTAAATTATTATTAATACTGCATTAGAAAATTTTAATCGCACGTTCAATAAAGATTGAAAAAAATATTGATATACATATTAACTAAAATAATTATTCTCATAGATTAACTCATGATTAGAAAAATATTTCATGTTTTTATATCGATGCTGTACAGACGATCGATTATTATATTTAGTTTTATGTCATTAACTGTACAATAGATTACTGTATATCGAGGAAGATCCATGAGTCGTTAGTCTCATGAGTCAGCTAGAGAAATGAGGAATGGGATTGATGGACTGAATCTAGATTCCCTTGTAAATCATCATTTCGAACCCAGATTCTATTAGACTGAAAGCCAAAGTGATTCTCCACAGCTCTTTCATAGATAATCAGAATAAGTATAATAATAGCTCAATAAAATTTGGATTGCTACAGAGTACGTTCTTTTAATCAATTTTCCTCTCACTCAAGATATTAATATATAAAATTTTAAATATTGTTTGTATTTTATATTTTCACCGATGTTTTTGAAAACGTTTTCATTGTTGGATAGCTTACAATTTAAATTCAAGTTTTATATTAAAATGAAAATTTGAAAATAAAAAAATTTTAATATGACTTATCTATATATCTTTTGAGCTTATTTTTTGAGTCTTATATATATAAATAATAATAATTATTATTCTGTATAATCTAAAGCAGTGGTTTCCAACCTTTTTCCGGCCATGCCCCACCTTAAGCATCTCTAAAATCTTGATGCCCCCTATGGCATATAATTTTTATTATTCAAAAATTAAACGCTTATTTACATGGAGGAAGCCTAAAAAAACCATTAAGTTGGTCTAAACAAGCTTCCAAAAAACATGGCACCCATGAAAGAGGAAAGTACGAAAGAATAGTTGAAGCACTGAGAAAGAAATCACTAAGAAATTGTTTTAAAAAATAACAATAATATGAAGTGATATAAAAAAATAGCAAATAAAGTTTCAGAACCGCCCTGTACATTCTGATTTTAATTTTAAAAATGTGTGTCATTATATATATTTATATACTGTATATGAGGACCCTAGAATCCTAAAAAATGCAAAAAAAATTCACTGCTAATAACTCATTCTCGAATTTCCCCCCTTAAAAATCAAATTGCCCCACGTTGGGAAACACTGATCTAAATAAATATACAGTAACTGGTTTAACTGACCGATTGACATTCGATATGACGTTTTATTTTAATGAAAAACATCAAATCTTAATCGGTACTGTACGTAATATCTTAAAATTATGACTAACCGTTATCGTAAATTGCCATTCCTTCTTACATTTATAAGAAAATGTTTATATTATTATAAATATAAAACCATAAAATCGGAATAAATTTTTTCAAAACTAAATTTTATTAAAATTTTCAATAGACATATGTTATTAAATTAGGCTAGACTTTTCATTCTCTCTTTCATATTTAATAAAATTGTAATAATAAAGATTTATTTTTTGAAGTTTGATTTAATTATTATTTAAGTTTGATTGGTTGAAAGAATTAAATATCAAAATACCCATAAGACAAACAGAATTGAAGCTTTATTAATTTAATAGTAATTTTTTACTATTAAATTAATAAACCTTCAATATTATGAGGTTTATGGTCAAATAAAGCTTCAATATTTTGAGGTTTGTATTTTTAATGTACTGTGTGTTCATATTTCGGTATTTTTCATGACGTTCAAATGTGCATTTCGAATGGAGGCACAGTATATTTCAAATTGAAGTTTATATAAAAAAAAAAAATTCGATATACAATATTGAATAGATTTAAAAATTTTGCATGATTTATGTATCGTGTCTTCATGTGTATTCTAAAAATATTTTCTAGTTTTATATATTGTATTAGCATTTTCTCCAGTCGAGAAAAGTTCAAATTTTGCATTTGTTTTAATAGTTAAATGAATTTTCACTTGTTGAGGATGTTATCATTAGAATATTAATTATTTAAACCATATGAAGCCAAAACTCAAGTAGCTCTAAGTACTATAACATAGACTCAATCTATAGTAAAATACGATGTATACTACTATTATTGTTACAAATGTTCCTGTCTAACAGAGCACTAGAATTTTCTTGAAATATGTTAATTTTAAAGCAATTTGATGACTACTTAAGTATGAATAACAAATTTTCAAACAAAAAAAAAAAAATTTTTTTTTTTATTGACTTTAACAACTTTTAAAATTGCTCATATACAGCTTATAATAACAGTGAACATTTTTGAATGATAAACGATAGAACGTAAGTGAAAAAAGCGAATTATTCAATACCTGTATATAAAAATGCAATAGTGATTTTACTAAAAAAGTTTTTCAGTCTATTTTACGATAAGACAACATTCAACTTGAGTAAATGCTTTTTATTTTGGAAATAATACTTTTTATTCTTGAGATGTGACTTTTAAATAATCTGTTGTATTATTGGGAGGGTTTTCGTCCAAAACAGTTTCCATTGATGGTAAAATTTAGTTTAGACAATTTTTAAAATTGTAAAAGTTATTTTTTAAAAATGTTTTATGTTTTTTTTTTTTTTTTTTTTTTACTTCGGTATAGAAAAAATGCAGCACTTACAGATTTTTCCACTAAAAGCAAAACGCTTTTCACATACCTATTCTGTTTACAATAGTGGCTTTAACGAAATTTCTTTAAGCCAATAATTCTCTTTCGAAAGAAAATTAAATACGTCCTTAACGTATTCTTTTTTGTTGTACGCTTTTTATGTGAACGAAATTCAAACATGTTTTATATACAGTGAATGTTTAAATTCTCTTATCTACATTATTAGGATCCACAAATTACATATTTCTATACAAATTGAAAAAATTTAAATCAATTTATATTATTAAATTCGATGTTGACCTCTTTAATAGAGTTTGATAAAAAAAAAAAAAAAAAAGGAATTCAATTATTTATTCACTAAGCTATAACAATTTAATTGACACAAAAATATACAGGTAGGCCTCGATTAGCGCGAATAAAATACAGTGTATAATGTTTTTTCGAATTAAAAAAAAAATAGTTTTAAAGTTTTTTTTTATACATCAGCATTATTTTGCTTACCGAAACACTAATTAGTTTACCCTCAATGCAACGCCTTTTTAATTCAGTGATATTAAAATTTATTTTTTTAAATTTGTTTAGTTACTTTAAACCAGTGTCACATGAATAATTAAAGACGAAACGGTGAGCCAAGCACGACAAAGTTTTCTCGTAGAGATTAGAAAACAGTAAAAAAAAAAAAATCTGTCCACTGGTTGTGACGTCACAAGTCATTTCTCCTCCCTCATCTGGAAAACAATTAGTTTGAAAGTGTCCTGTGGAAAGTCATTAAAGTTGATTCCTTGGGAATTTTGTGGCCTTTTCGTGTTAAGGAGAGTGAATTTAATGAGCACTGGTGATGTAAATATTTTTACATTTATGTCGGCTTCCTTGTTTAATAGAACTTTACCGTAATAATTAACGCTCAATTTAACACTGCCTAAAAGTTTTTCAACTATCATTTACCTAACTGTTTACCGTTCTGTGAGATCTGACCTTTATCACTTCTGTCTCCCAAATTACCAATAAGTTTAAACTAGAGACAAACTACGTCTTGAATAATGGCGTAATTCGTTCAACCTTAAAGTTCTTTATATAAGGTATGGATTTTGTCAATATAAAATACAAAAAAAAAAAAACTGCGATCAAAGGTGACGCTTTATATACGTCGTCTTAAGTTAACGAGAAAATAATATATTTGTTGATAGTACAGTCGATAATTTTTTTTTGTGTGTGTGTGGAATTAAATATTTTCGATTTTATGGTAGAAACATTTTCTTTTTAAGAACTGATTTGCCAGGTTATTTTGTAGGACGTCGTGAAAAAATTCTTAAAAATTTAAACATAAAATAGAATATTTATTATTTTTTTCTCCAAATTGAAAAATAATGAAACGATAACGATAAATGCCGAAGTTACGAAATAAAAACAGGCAATGATGAAAAGAACAAACTCGATCCTCATCGCTACTTTATTTTGTCATTTATAGAAGTATAGCACTCATCACCTGGTAAGTTCATCTTCTCTTAAGTTAGCCGTAATATAATACCCATTGAAAGGATGGTACTAACCATAGAACTATATTGGTTGATTCATGATTTCCTATCCACCGAACAAATATTATTCCGTGGGTGATATACATCCGGGACTAAATCGGATTTATGTACAGCCGACGGTTGTCAAGGAAACCAACATTGGTAGCCATCTACCATTTTTGGCATGACCATGCTGTTACCTTGGTAACGATCGAGCAGATGGCATCTTTCAGAAGTCCTCCCCATCTGCCATTGCACTCTGTGACGTAATGAATTATATAAAGTGAAAACCATTACTTTGGCTTCTGACATCTCCAGCAAAAGGTAGAGAAAATATAGTCTTCAGATGGACTTCAGGTTAACTGTCTGGCGGAATTTGATTTATATCTTGCTTCGCTCACAATTTCTGTGTCTTTTCTTAGTTTTCTAAAAAGTACAGATAGGGTTTAGTATGACTAATAACTAAATATCTTTGAAACTTGTATTGTTTTTGCTATCATAAAATTATTTGTTATCAAACTTTTCTCCACTTTTGATAAAATTTATCACGGTTTGACGTTCATATCACGGTATATTAAAGCTAAAGAAAGAACTGAACAACCAAAAGTGACTTTCCATTTTACTATCTCCTCCAAAGTATAGATAAACCTAAATCAATTTAGTGAGAAAAAAAGACATCTAGCAATCAACAGTCAATCCATTCGGTTTGAGTAAGATGAACTTTACTTCATTTACCTGTCAAACTATCTAAAGAACAAAAAGAGTCAAAGTTGATCTTATTTTTCTTGGTTAATCTTCATTGCTGACTCCATTTGGTTATAATACGTATATATAGACTACTTAGCCCAACTGACGCCGATTTATTGCCAGGATATTTTGTATGGTGCATATCTGGATTAATAACTTGTAGATGGTGTTAGGTAGAACAAATCGTTATCGTTGTGACATTCCACGACATCTCTATTTGTTAATATTAATCGAGAATGTGGAGATGATAGCGAGTTCTTCCTTTCTATATAGATTCATTTGTAATGATAATGGAGTCACGGTTATCAAGTCCTAAATCCTTTGGATCACTAAAGATTTTCCGAGTAATCCAACAAACCAGCAGGTGTAATTATTCCTGTGTATCAGATCATGCAATATTCATAATTTCTACAGGATACTGAATTTATTCCCAAAGAAATCTTGATTTCGTTTCCGATTCGCAGAGAGGTTAAATTAAAAATGAATTTTTAAAATATCTCTTTTTTTTTTTTTACTGATTTTATTGTATTAAGTTTAATACTATCGATATTTATTTTAAATGAGGGAAAAAATGTATTGTTTTTAGCTAGTTTGAAAAATGTCATCGATAAAATAGAAACTTCTTGCAAGGAAATATTTACTTTGAGCTTTCCTCTTCTGGATGGAAGTTGGGTGTATTAGTGGGTTTGCAAGGATTGGACCTGTTTACTCGGAGAGAGTCGCCTGTCGACAGCTTGTCAATACTGAGCTCTCACAATTAGAACTCTGTCACCTTTCAGTACTCACCAGGAGTCAATGTACTCACTTCAGTTAATTCTCCCCCTTTCCGTTCCAATAGAATTTATTATTATTATCATCGATCATCGGTTAACTTTTTGTTAAATTTGTATGATGCACTTTTTTTTATTGTTCTTTATATATTTTTGCTTATATATTATTTTAATATAGTTTATATTATATACTGTTATATTCAAATTTGAAAACTGTATGCGTATTGCATATGCAAATTAAAAAAATTTTAAAAATGATGAGAATATTGATGATATCAGAAACGAAAAATAAAGACGAGGAAAGATTCTTTTTTTATTTTAAATATACGAATTTATGCATATTAGAAATTTTATATAAAATTCAAGAATTTTATTAGTTTTCTCCGTCTTTATTATAATTTTACCCGTTTCATCAACATCTTCCGGATTTTAATGGACTATTCAGATTTTAATGCGTCTGTCAAAGAATCTTATTTGATTGACTCTTCCGTTATACTGATTTGAAATGTTTCTTGACTAAAAATTCGTTAAACGGAATAAAGTGTGATTGAAAGAATTGCGTTCTTTAAATGGAAATTCTTGCTTTCGAGTGATTTCGAAAGACTGCAGCCAAATGAGTAATCTTTTCTGCCTGTTAAGTATGATTGAAACGGGAAGAACAATTACAGTTTCGTTCTAAGTCAAAGATTTTTTTTTTCCTCTTCTTGACAAAACGTAAATTTCTTTTGGAAGCAAAAATTACAGGAAAGACATTTACTTGAAATAGTTTTGAAGAATGGAGTGTTTTCTTATTTTCATCAGTCCTAATTCTTACGATATTCGAAGATTTTAGAAGGTTGAATATTACTTCAAACTTGCATTAGAAAGATTTGTGAAAATACTATAATAATTATGATATCGGTTTGCTTTTTTTCGTATTTTATCTTTTCGAATTATTTATATCTAATTGCATATTTAATGATTTTTAATTATAATAATTTTAATTTATAGGTAATAAAATTCAATAGCCGTTAATGAGACTTAAGGGCAGTTGTAAAGAGTATCCTCTACTGACCCTGAAAGCAGGAGATATTGCGAAGATAATCAGTGTGAGAGGCGCTCTTTCAGGGTATTAGAGAAATCTGTGGGGGAACTTTCCCTCGAGCTCTGATATCAATCCCTTCATCTGTCTTAATTTAATTACTTCTTTAGGTAGATGATTTCGATTGACACGCTATTAAATCTGTCTTAATCTTAAAAAAAATGAATCGATGTCGAATACTATAGAAAATTCTAAAATTTCTTCCTCATTGTTTGGATTGTTTTTTTTTTTTTCTAAATCGTTTCTCTTTTATCGCAAATGTTAGATTTGAAGATTCTCCTTTCGTATCCTAGAAAAATCCAGGAAGTATTTTTATTATAAGGGGAAGATGAAATTTTGTACATTCGAGTTTGATTCCGTTATCACGCGAATTGCAGGTGGGCAACCTGTGAATCGCACCTGTTATCAACAACTGGGATTTTATTTCAAGTTGGTAGTGTTCAGTGGTAGGCATCTTTCAGCATCTGCCTTCTCTTTCTGCCATCGGAAAAAAAAAAAAAAAAAACTGATCCTTGCAATTTCCCATTCGTCCTGTTAGTAAATCCGTCCTCCTCGACTTACCACCGAGATTGTCATCTTTGCGGGGCTGTTTACTTGTTCGGGTTAGCTAGGGATACCGATTACGTGGTCCATCTTAATGACGGGGAATCTTGCCCCTCGTGATTGATTTTACCATTTGCACCCAGTCCGAGGATTATGGTCTTTACGGAGATGATAGAAGTCGTACCTAGATATATACAGTATACCATTACTAGAGAGTGAAGCTAGCCAAGTCGTCAATTGATGGGTTTCATTGGTAACCTTCAGCACTTTTCTATCGCATCTTGTTTGCAATAACTTTGTGTAGAATATATCGATGCTTGACAGGTTTAAGTAATAACGAATGCTTACAATTTTATTGTTAATTTTCATTCATTGGAATTAGTCGTTTTGGGAAAAATTGCGAACATTAATCACGATGAACAAATTCTGGGGGAAAAAATTCAACATGTGAATCAAACAAGTGCGATAATTGAATTTTATTATTTCTGTAATTTTTGTTTATTGAAAGACATTAACTTTCATTTCATTTCATCGAAAAAGTTGATTTTTGATGCAATAAATTACATTTTAGTAATGTGCTATTTCTCATAATGTTACAAATTGATTTAGTATATTAACTTAGAAATGTTGTTCATCAATTTAGATTAAAATTTAAATGTTATTTCTCAGTAAAAATGAACATTGAAAATATTACAAAAAATTATTTTAAAAATCAGATTTAAAGTTTTTTTTTTTTTAATTCTCTACATTGTTCCTAGATATAAGTGAAAATATTAGATATTTTTAGTGTAATATAATATTAAATTTTGTTGTAATTAATTAAAAAAGAATAACATTTATATATTCACATAAAAACAATAACATTTATATTCAAGATATGAGGGAATAAATCTGAAAAAATTATAATCGTTTTAAAAATTTAAAACAAAAAATAAATGGTAAAGAAATAAAATTAATTAATCGGTAATATAATTCGGAATAGATTTATTTTCTGTAATAAAATAAAATATATTTTTTGATTTGAAGAAACTTCGCCGCACTAAAATATGTATAGAATGATGGAGATCACTTTACTTGAAAAATTGATTCGGATTGAATTAAATCAGAAAAAAAAAATATAACAAAACGAAATCAATAAACAAAATCCAGTATGTGAATATGTTTTGAATAAAATATCAAAAAATAAAAAATAAAAAAAAAATTTTGTATTACTAACATAGTAAATTATATTTATTATTATCGAATACCAATTAAAAATATTTCAGAATCCATATAGTATCTTCAGTTAAGATTATTATTATATTTTTTTATGTAAAATTTATGATCTCGCATACTTAAATTTGTTCCAGTTTAGTGATTTCTTAATACTGTAATCGTGACGTAAAGGTAATTAATGTCAAAATGATTTTTAGACCAAATCTAAAAGACTGTAAAAGTAATTAAACAAATAGAAATTATCCGTGATACGAATTTTTGTTTTTTTTTTTTATTTTTATTAGGTCATTTTTGATTTAAAATGATATTTGAATTCAAGATGATTTTTCTTTTATGAACGTAATGACTGCTAGAATAAAATTCGAACTGCTCCACCCACTGTAGCCATTTTTAATTCGTTAGCTGCAAACACATGTTCCACTGAAGGAAACTCGAACTTTCGGATATCTGCAATCAGGAATATTGAGTTACCGCTTTTAAGAGTTGTGTGCGATTTATAGCATTACGACATGAAAATCTTTTACACAAATGAAACGGTTTAAAGCAGAAAATTCAACACTGCTTAGCATCATATTAGTATGTGATACAGGAATAATCCTTACATTTTACTGGATATAGTGCAATATATATATATATATAATTTAGAAAATTTCACATGGATAGAGCCATTTAAATAATTTTTTACATTCAAATTTGAATGCTAATCCGCCCCTGGTTAAATATTTAATATGTTATGATTTTTATAATTTCTTTCCTGTAAGGTGAAGGTGAATATAGATAGACAAATTTAGGAAGGCATTATTTTATCCAATTAATTATTGCAAGAAACGATAGAAAGTCAAGATCAAATCTTAAGGAACCTTATTAGTGAGAATATAGACAGATAAATTTAGGAAGGCATTGTTTTATCTAATTAATTATTGCAAGAAACGATAGAAAGTCAAGATCAAATCTTAAGGAACCTTATTAGTTTGTGTGTTTGGTACTAGATGGCGACAAAAGCCAATTTCTCGGGGTATAGTTTCCAAACATCAAAATAATCTTAAATCATTAAAAATACTTCATTTATTCAATTGATAAACAGTGAAATAATTATCATTTAAAACGAACATTTGGCACTTGAATCAACACAAATAACGTCTTGAAATTTTGATGTGCTGTTATTCAGTGGAAAAGAAATGATTACGACATCTCTTCATTTTATCTTTTTCCATTCGACTGGCAGAGCTTTATTTTCCATTGGTACGACTTTAATTGACCAATCTCTTTTACTCCCCTTATCTATTTACTCTGACCATTATAAGATGAGCCAGGAAAATGAGATGCTCTAACGCTTGCAAATAGATATGGTTCTTCTCTCCAAACTGCCAATCTCAATTTAGTGGAAAGACATTCGCCAGCCTGTCGCTGGATACTTTATTCCGTCACTTCATTGATTGACCTACCATTCTCAACTATAAAACTCGAAAATTTATTTCCAGTCTAATTACCGAAGTCTGCTCTTTGTTTCTGTTCTCATTCGATAAACAGAGAATTTCTCGTCTAATCTAATTGCTTACAGTCAACTTCACTTTCCTACTTTATTTATAAAGCTCTTTCTAGGTACTTAAATAAAAGGAAGTACTTATTACATTCGAGCCTAGTTTATTCCCGACTCTGCTTTCATATAAGTTTGTGATGGAAGAGATGGGTTTTGTTGCATCAAAGGGATATATATATCGGGAAGCTTAATCCAGTCAACATTCCGCTTTGTCTCGCTAATTATATTCCCATCTACACATAGACAGACCTGTAATGGAGGAATTGTTGATTACGCATGCTCCGTAAAGAAGAAAAGGGGTAGGACAGGGAAAATCGATCCCCTTGTGGTTGAAGTCCAACCCACGTAGCCGAAAATACAGTTAAGTTCGCATTAAATTTGCATAGCCCACACATCGAATTATGGAAGGGTTGGTAGAATGAAGTTTCAGAAGGATGTAAAAGAGGGGAAAAATTGTATATTTATATATATATAAGATACATACGGCTTTTTATACGTTAAGACGGCGAATGTTTGAGATAGCACTTCACCTGAAGTGATTAGCATATTTAACAAAGATTTTCGTCACATTTAATTTTATACATTACAAACAGCTTCTGACTAACAGCTGCGTATATATGCAGGAAACACATTTCACTTCAGTCGTGTTTGGAAAGAATTAAATTGCACATCACTGACCAGGAAACATTAGCATGCGAAATGAAACTTCCGGAGAGTCACTCGTTCCTATTAGTATTTAGCGCTCAGTAAAGGAGGATTACATATTATCTTTCCGTCTTGACAAACAGGTCGAGGTTAGATAGGATTTAGTGTTGGAAACGAACAGTTTATGTTGCTCGTCAGCACTCATCTCGTTAAGGGCATGTGACGTCATAAAACCGTTATGATATCCCTCTCTGTTTGGGATAATATTCGAAGACTGAAAATCTCCCGAAAACTACAGAAAATTTAATTATTTGAAAGAATAAAAAGAGGCAGAAAGAATGTTTTTTTGGACCGAGGGGAGAAGGAAAAATATATTTAGCTTTTATTTCAGAAATATATTCTAAATAAAAATAAAACTCTCTTCGTTTATTTTTAGTTTATATAAACGTCATTGTTTATATTTATCAATAGTATACTGTGAAATATTTATTCATATTTAAATGAGAACAATAATTACTGTTTTTGAAATTTTATGTTAATTAAAATTGTGTTTACCGATGTGATGCATTTATCAGATGTTATATCAAGAGATAAATTAACAGGTAATATTGTAAATTCTCGAATAAAAATTTTTATTTTTAGCATCAAGAAAGTAAATGATAACAGTCGAGTTAATTTCTCATCGAGTCAAATTATATAAATTGCGAATTAAAAAGTAAAATTACTCAATTATATTCTCAGTAGTAAACTTTGTGATTTTTATTATTTTTCATTAATTAAAGAAAGTAATCTTGTAATACTAATTTAATTTTAATTAAAATATTTTAAATAGTTCATAAATTGTTCGAAACTCAAATATGTTTATTACAGTGAAAGATCTTCACTCTCCCATCTTTAGCCATTCAAAATGGCGAACATATTTGTAAAAAAAAAAATTTATTATTTCTTCCCTGAACATGTTTTAAACGGATATATTAGAAGTTTGTATAGTTATCTATTTATATTTATTAGTTTAATATTAAATAATTAAATTAAGAATACTGTTGTTGTATTTTTATATGAAACTTTTGATAAATAACTTTTTATTCCCAATGGATGTTTCTAAATTTAATTTTTTATCACTAATATAAATTTGCATAAATTTCGCTATGTGCAACATGTAATTTCTGATATAAATTATATGAACTGTTTTCTTCTTTTTCTTTTTATCCGGCATGTTTTAACAGATAATTTTGAAACGAGAATAAAAGAAAATTAGTAATTTATAGTTTTGTTGATAATTAAAATACATTATCGATTAACAAATCGTACGAAATATAATCCAACATTTATGTTCAAGTAAGTAATTGTAACATATTCAATTACTTGAAAACAACTTCATTTCCTAAGAATTTGATTTGTTAGATAAGTGATATATTTGTTATTTCATTTTTTTCCCCCTGATATTAAACGATAAATGACATTTGGAGCAATAAATAACATACTGTTTCTATGAAGAAGAAAAATGTGAACATTTCTAATTTTGGCCAACGAGAAAAATATTAAATTATTCGAGTCTGTAGAAACGTTTGAAAATATTTTCGAAAGTAAGAAATTCAAATTTCGAGTTTTTACCAGAAAAAAAACGAAACAAATTCTTTTCGTTATTTTTTAAAATACTATTTTAATTTTAGAAAATAAATTATCATCATCATTTGTTGGTGTAATTACCGTAAATACAAAACAACTTATTTCATTGTCATTAAGATCTTGGTCTAATTACGTGATACAATTTAAATATATTAAGACTCAATTTTATGAAAAATATCATTGCCCCAATGTTTTATTATATAATATTATTTCAGTAATTTCATTCATAATCCAAAGTTTATTTTTCTCGAAACCTTACTGATGTTAATAAAATATTTTTTTTATTTTTTATTTTTAAGATTACAAATATGAATAATAATTAAAATCTTGATTATCTTAATAACAAACACGCCACTCTACGTAACATAATACGTGTGTAACATAATTATTGCAAAATAAATCTATAAAAAAAAAAAACCGAGAAAATTTCCGAACCAAATAATTATTACACTCATCACTTTTATCTTAAAATTAAAAAAAAAAAATTCCACAATAATAAAATCGATACTATCGTGTAATCGCAAGATTTAAAGTTTTCGTCACTATATTTTAAATTGCACCTTCGAAATTAGTTTTGTCTGTCAAATTCAATACCAGAACGAGATATCGCTTTGTTCTTTCTTTCCTGGGATTAATTTCGAAGGAATTGATTCAGAAATGTACCAAATTTGGTCAGAATTAAAGAGATCGAGATACGATTGAACTTCGATCTGCGATGCAATCCACTGTCTTGAAATATGTGTACTGTATCGATCTAATCTTAGACACTTTGATACTCGATTCAAATTTGAAAGAATTTAAAAATCAATACTTTTAACATTAGTTCTCGGTTTAGGTAATTATGCAACGATAATTATACGTTTAAAATTTTAATGGGAATTTATTTTTGTTTATAATATATCACAGAATTATTTCTGTCGTCATTGAAAAGACAAACAAACAAAAATTATGTAAATTAGAGATGAAAATGCATTTTCTATTTATTTATTGCGTGTCGTATTTGTTTAACAGATCTAGTAGATATGTAATTAATACACTTAACTAAAACTATTCATTTTTCATTAGGTAATGAATCAATCAGATTTAATTTATATAATGATAACGATATTTACATAATATAGAATTTATCGTATTTATTATAGACTTGGTTATTGTTTACTATACTAAAGTAATCAATAATAATCATTAATCATTATATGACTATATTTTAATCAATAATAGTCATTTTAGCAAGATGACGTTAATGAAACAGCCATTACCATTATCTCATTATCCTACTCGTTTACAATTATGTCGAAAGCGTAATTTGGATTTATTCGAGTTTATGTTAGCACGATATTGTAAAGTTATATATTAAATGTGCGATTAGTATAACTTGCTTTAATGCCTCATAATTTTTCTTCGATAATAATTAATTTCCTGATAATTTTTTATGGCGTTAAAATATTTTGAATTTTCTACGCTCAGTTTTAAAAGAAACTAATATAACGGTGGTTATTTTTAACTCGATATTTTTCTGTTAAAAATTTGCCCAATTTTATACATTATTATGTAAAATGTTTCTAGTATAAAAGTATAAGGTCAAATTCTTTGACGCGGTTAGATAGTAACCGAACTTAAAACTACTTGGTTGCTCTCGACCTCTTAATGCAGAATATATATTAGTAGGCGGGAGATTTTATGAGGTGTTTCATGTTCGACTGCACATCGACCTGACGTTCTAAGTCGGTATAGAGAACTATCCAGTCCATAACGGACTTCCTTTTATTATTGGGGAATAAGGGGAGTTAGTCCGACTGGCAGAGTTCGACATTTGCGTAAACGTTAGTCGTAAAACAAGAGGGCATTCCAGTAATGTATAGGGCATGAAAGAAAAAAAAAAGAAAGAATATATTCCCTTGTTTCCGAAGAACGTATTGAATTGGTGTTGCGTGCTGTGGTCTGGATTCGATTTGGATGCAGTTTATTGCAGAGATAAAAATCTCTCTTTAGACTATTTTGTATTGGTTCTATTGGATTGGTTGTTTCCGAACAAAAGAAATTTGAACTTTGAAGAATACTTGAAAATGCGGAAGAAGAAATATTCGTTAACAATCAATCAGAAACTATCTGTTCTCTGTTGAAAGAACTGAAATTCTTGATTGAAGACTCAGTCGTTTCCATTCTTCTGTACCATTGGATTAGTTTTTCCCCTTTAAAGAATAAGTTTTCCTCCCGCTGAAATTCGTATTTTTTCTAAAACAAAGTAAGGCCATTCTCTCGAATTTCCACAAAGGAAACTATATACGTATTAATTTGCGAATTTTATAGTTGTATACTTTTATTCACTAATTAGAATGGGTGACCTATATAATTTTCAATGCAGTGTTTCATTTAATTTGTGACTTGTTAGAGATTACCAGAAGAAAAACATAGTAATTCGTTGCATTAATTAAAAATTATAACTAGACCAAATTTCCCAATGGACCGCTTTTGATAAACAATTTTTCGAGTTTCTGGAAGAAATGAAAAACTTGATTTTCTTTTATTGTAGCAACTCGAGTTCTAATAATACAATTAAAAACCACAGAATGAAAAGAAATGCCTTACCATCGTTTGAAAAATTGATGATTTTTTTAATGCAAAAATATTGTCAGTTATTATAGCTTTATTACTCTTTAAATATAAATATTGAAATAATTTTTAATTAAATAAATTCTTGATAGTGATTTATTTATTAAAGCATGTCATTATTGAATAAGTACTACTATATAATAGAGACATTTTAATTACATTGTTGATCTGTGTCTGGGTAAATATTATTATTAACATTTATCTTACAGAATAAATTTATTGCAAATGATGGTTATATTATATGTATACATTATTATGATAAGATGTAAATTTTGGAGCAATAAAACAGGATCGAAGGATTTAAGATTTATTGACATTAAAAATTTCATATTTAGACAATAAACATAACAATAATAATAATAATAATAATAAAATTTCAATTTCTGCTAAAATGGAAAATTTAGCTGTAAAATTTTCTTGAATTTCAGTGAAGATTTCATATTTCGATTTTATGAAAAATTCGCATAAATCTGTTCAATTTATTTTATAAACAAAACTATTAGAATTATAAATAAGCTAGTATAAGATTTTTTTTAAATTCTTAAAACCTAATTAAATAAAAATTTTTTGATTATTCTGTTTTGTTTTTTTTATTTTATTTTATACACTTCAATTTTCTTTTCGTTTCTTTTTAACCTATTTCTTCATACAATTAATAGTTCTTCATAGAGAAAATGCGCACTATACAAATAGAGTCACGATTCTCACAGTGCTGTATAAAGAAGTTGACAGAACTTTATGTGGAGCTTAAGCAGAAACTGAAAGTAACCTGAAACATAACTTTGCTCGTTTCAGTTTATGTTATCAGTTTCAGTTTTTTGGTATAGTGGATTCCAAGCCTTAAACCAGAGCGTCGGCGTTCGTTAGCTGGAACTCTAAAACTTAGTTAGCGCTAATTTACAATTTATGTATTGTTTTCACATACATTTTTTTATGTTTCCTGGTGCAACAATTGTTTGAGTAAAGCGCTACAGTATGTCTCAAGCCTAGACTCCACAGGCATAATTTAGTGCTGAAACTGAAATCTAAAACCGTAAACGTAAAAATTTTATTGTTTACGCCGACTGAAAGTTGACTGAAATAAGTGTTAAGAAAAATTTAATTTTTCAGTGGCACTTTGGTTTCTGCTGTGGATGAACCAATGAAAGAGAGCAAAAAATATGACATCATATTGAAGTATTGAATTGCTCAGAGCGGCAGATTCAACATGTCGGAACATCAATGTGGTATGTTGGAGGCTTTTGTCGAAGAATTTTGGAAACATTCATGTCTATATGACAAATCAACAGGAAATTATAAAGAAACAGTAATATTCAAACTAGCACAAAAGGCAGGAACTTTGAAAAACAACACCAGTTTTACAGTAGAAGCACTTTCGATTCTTTATTTGAATCCTCCTCAGCTACTAATTACATTTTATAATCACAACTTTTATATATTCTATTGAACGCTAACAGAATTCTACAATTATTTTAAAGATTTTGTTGCCGTAACAACACTATTACAAATTTTAAAGTATTACAGATTTTAACTTAATTTATGTAAATATTGGTATTTCATACTTAAAATAGGAGTCATTACATGTTAATTAACAAAAATCAAAATAGAATAATTAATATAATTAATTAATAACAACTAACAAATATAGAATCTTTACATGTCAAAATAAGAAAAATAATAATATTAGATTAAAAAATCAACATAAGAATAAACAATGTATAACACCTGTGTATACTGAAAGTTGTATGGAGTAATGTTTATTCTTATGTTGATTTTTTGATCTAATAATATTATTTTTCTTATTTTGACATGTAAAGATTCTATATTTGTTAGTTGTTATTAATTAATTATATTAATTATTCTATTTTGTTTTTCGTTAATTAACATGTAACGACTCCTATTTTAAGTAATAAATACCAATATTTACATAAATTAAGTTAAAATCTGTAATACATTAAAATCTGCAATAGTGTTGCTATGGCAACAAAATCTTTAAAATAATTGTAGAATTCTGTTAGTGTTCAATAGAATATATGAAAGTTGTGATTGTAAAATGTAATTAGTAGCTGAAGAAGATTCAAATAAAGAATCGAAAGCACTTCTACTGTAAAACTGGTGTTGTTTTTCAAAGTTCCTGCCTTTTGATCTAGTTTGAATATTATGTATCTTATTTAGGCAGTGTAGTATTCTCGTTAGTTATTTTTATAATGTTGGCTGAGCCAGCCAGAATTCAAAAATTTGAAGTAAGAGTTCATATTACTAGAAGAACGCTTATTATTCTTAACAGAATGCAGAATTAATAATATATTTCTTACATCAATCAATAAACTAAGACTGCCTGTAAGTTTTAAAAGTTTGCTTTTCATAACTAAAAAACGGTGTTTAGCCTCTGCAATTTCGGATTCAAGGAGACAATATTTTGCGTGGAAAGCACGTCTCTTATTTAAAGGTGTAAATATTGTGAATTCTCAGAATATGAAAGAAACTTTACCACATTTTAATGATTACATAGATTACATTAAGCATATCTTTAGAAAAAACTATGTTAGAAAGTTAAAATGGTTGTTGTATAAGCAAGTTAAAAGGAAACGTACTTCTCCTTTAATAACTTATATAGCATTAGACAACATAGTCGTTCCTCCTTATGTACATGAGATATTAAAAATTGGTCCAAATAATTTAGTTGAATGTCCACCGACATGAAATTCTATAGCGACCCAAATAGAACCACTCCTACTATCCTGTGATCGTTAAAGCGGATGAATTACGTTGGCAGATAGCTAGAAGCATTAAATATTTTAAAAATGATAATGTAAAAAATTTGAGGATGAAAATAAGAAAAGTTGAAGAGTGGCTGGAAACCAACAATATTATATGTGCAAGAGATGATAAATCTAAACTGATGGTTTTACTCCATAAGGATACTTATAAAAAATTCATTGATGAGTTCCTGAAAGCAAATACGTGTCGAATTTTAGACCACGATCCAACAGAAATGATTGAGAATGACGTTCTAAAAATCCTTAGAAATAAAAAACTTCCAAACTTCTTGAAAGGAGCCTTTGTTAAATCACCAAAACTGCCTAGACTTTTTGCCTTCATTAAAAGGCATAAAAACCCGATTGAAGCCAGACCGGTAGTCGAAAAGAGGTCAGCTCCTACTTATCTCCTAGAAAAACGGATAGCCAATTGGTGCACACATAGAATGAAAGAGTATGAATGGAGTACTACATCCTCGATAGAACTTATTGATAAATTGTTAGAAGTGGGTCCTTTACTGGATGAGATTCTACAAGTTTATGACTTTTTGATATTTTTCCGAGTAAGAAACAGCAACGATACTCACAACAGTTGATTTATAAAATAACGGTTTAAACTGTTCTTCTTCCACAAAGTCGAGGTTATGGCTCTTCAGTCTTCTCCTATTTTAAATGGTTATTTTGTAAAAATCCGTTTAAAGTTTTGGAATAGCTCATTTTGAAAACAGGGATGTGAATAGTCACAGGTGCGAGATTACAGTCTAATAAATGTTAACAGATAAATTACTTAATTGCCATCGTCTCTAGTGTTTCTATTTGCGTTGGTTGACCTTGCCATTCGAATGTTTTGGCGGTTTAAACAACTGATTTTTCTACTAATGAAATGGTTTTGCCTCCAGAAATGAGTGGCGATTGGCAATTAGTGAGGTGGCAGTTTATAGAGGGAATTTCATGTGTTAACATAAAGGAGGAGATTTGTTATTGGTTTTCATCAGGCAAATAATGAGGGTGGCGGTTTATAGAGGGGCAGCTTAAAGAGGTTTGACTGTATATCAATGAGATACTTTAGTAAAAATTTTTTAATAATTTTTAAACCTTTAGAGTTATGTAGAACACTATACAATTTAGATATTATCCATTTTGCTTTGGTAAAACAATGAAAATAAACAAATTTTAGATAACAATGTATTAAGTACTTTATTCTCTGAAGAAAGTTACATTGGTTGCAGTTAAGGAAGGAGAATACATTTTGTTATACTTGTGATGTAGCGAGAAAACTAAACTATACTTTTTAGTTCAGTTTGTTAATACTGTTATAGTCAACTCATATATTTATCATATAAAATTTACACTTGTTTCCCTCTGCTAAATCAATGTCACTTTTAAATGTATTAAGAATTAATAAACTCAATACAAAAGCCAAATAGTAAGAAAAATCGTTTAATCAGAAACGTTTTTGGCTATCCACGTAGCCTGCCTCAGTTATAATGTATTATAACTGAGGCAGGCTACGTGGATCGCCGAAAACGTTTTTGATTAAACGATTTTTCTTACTATTTGGCTTTTGTGTTGTGTTTTTATTAACTAAAGTAAGAAGTGTACATTAGTCATTATAGTTAATAAACTACTGTGTTGATAAATAAATACTAATCATAGCACTAAGAGGTACAGAAAATAAACAACTATACAATTGCTATGATTAGTAGAGAATTGTAAATACAATTATACAATTAATTGTACAATCGGAAATATATATTATACTAATTTATAAATATCGATTAGTATAAAGTATAATATCATAAATATATATTATACTTTATACTAATAGTACAATTGTAAATAGTACAATCATAAATTTATGATTGTACTGTTTACGATTACTATGATTAGTATTTAGTCACTTTTAAATCTACTATGTTAAAATTGATTGTTAAAAAAATGCTTAAAATTGATTGCTAAAAAAAATGAATGTTAAAAATGATGTTAAAAAATATTAAAATTGATTGTTAAAAAAATGCTTAACATGAAAACTAAAGATCATGTTATAAATATCCTACAAAATCAGCACAAATGAGCAGACCTATTAACTTAAACTTTATTAACTATAAACTTTATTACTACTATTATTACTATATACTATAACTTATACTATATATAACTTATACTATAACTTATACTTATAACTTATACTATAACTTAATACTACTATTATTACTATATACTATAAACTTTATTAACTAGAAACGTTTTTGGCTCAGTTAATAAAGTTTATAAATTAATAGATCTGCTCATTTGTGCTCATTTTGTAGGATATTTATATTATAATCTGTATAGAGCAGTAGTTTTTAAATCTCTAAAGATCATGATTGTTTATACAAGAAATTCTTGCTTTACAAGTTCAAATGTGTGCAAGTTTTTCAAATATGAATTATCAAAAAAATTCAAAATATGAAGATTAATTGCAATAAATAGCCTAAATACTAAACATTCATAAAAAGGCATTTCAAATCACATATATACAAAACAATATGACTAGATTTGTAACAAAAACTCTGTCATCTGCTACAAAATCAGAAAAATCAAAATAGTGGTGAAAAAGTGGAAGTAGCATACCCTCTGATTTTTACCAGCATATTATGTAAATAATTTCCATTCCCAGTTTCTACTTAAGGCAGTAGTTCTTCTATATAAAAGCTCATCTTATCTGTTAATAATAATGAAAATAAAATTTCTTTAGCTGTTATATGACAAATAATTTCAGAATTGGGGTTCAATATATGATTATAAATAATTTCTTTATTATTATAATTTGCTTGATTTTAAAAGCTATATTTTCACTTCTTTAGATAAATAAATTATTTAATCATAAACTATTGATTTGGTTGCCCTTTACTTAATTTTATTATGATCAAATTGCATTACTGAGAATGGAATCCTTGATTTTACATGAAACATCAAATCTATTGGAAATTGATTCTTGATTTATGATTTATTTTAACTTGATTTATTTCTTATTTTATGAGCTTATTTCAGGAATGAATTATTCATAAAGAAATTCTTGTATTGGTTTTTCCTGAACTATAACATTTCAACATCCAACATCATGGAACTGATGACATCACAGGAGTGACAAAATGTATTCTTCCTCCTTAATAACAATCATTTAGCAATAATCTATAATTTTCTTCAGAGAATTCAACTTTGTTCCTTTTCATTATTCTGCTGAAAACAGATAATTCCCAAATTTTATAGGACTCCAAATCATTATATAAATATGTATTTATCCTTACAACTTATTTCCATATTATTAATTTTTTATTTTTTATAGGTAATGTTATGAATGGTACTATTGGTAAGCAAATGGTTGATACATTGGTTGAATCTGCTTCTAATGTTGAGGTAAGTGTTTATTCAATATTTCACAGGAATAGAAGCATATTTAATGCAATAAATAATACAATATTTATTTTTCTAATCTATGTTTTTGCAAATATCAAAATTCAAGTTTGACATTTAGTTTTTGGTATTTTTTTTATTTTCAATTGAAAATTTATAAGCAGTCTAAAAACAGAACATGGACACACTCAATAATAAAAAATTGAAATTACAATAAGTCAGACAATAAACCTTTTTAATGTATAAAATCTTCCACTTACAAAATAACAAGCTCTAGGTTCAAAGTGGAAAATGCTTTAATTAAAAATAAAGCATTTTCCACTTTGAACCTAGATCTTGTCATTTTAAATATATTTCTAAACCTTTTTAATTGACATTCTCCATTTTCAAAGAGATACAAATAAAAACATAAACAATTTGTTGACTTGATTTTCTTTTTAATATAATTCACTGACAAAGTAAAAAATATAAATATTTAAAATGCACTCTGACAATATAAATAAAATTATAGAGTTAGCTAAAGACAGCAAATATGATAAGCATTGTATTGAGTGTATTTCCTATGAAATGCCAAAATATTGTTTTTCTGCATAAAATGTTTGTTATATTATCTATAATATCAGGATTTTACAAAATGGAAAACAAAAGCAAGCAGGCATGTCTGGTGGCCAAAACTTTTGATTAAAATCAAAGAATTGATTAAATCATACCATGATGCAGATAGGAGGCAATAAATAATCATAAGCTATTGATGCCCATATATATTCCAAACAGATCTTATAAATGTTGTTATGAATCTTTTCTATTTAGAAAAAAATAGTTTTTAATATATCTATATATCCAGAAATAACATTGTTAATAAATTTGAAAGAAAGTGATTATAATTCATCGTAAATCAATATTCACTAGATATGAAATATCCTAGTTTATTTATATCAATAATAATAATGGACCCATTTTGGATTATCTTGATATCTGAATTTTCTAACTTCATGAAAGAATGGGAGTTGAAACATTTCATTAGTAGTCTCAACTATCTATAAAATAATGGCTTTGTGGAAGTTGCAGTTAAGATCATCAAATATAATTTTTAAGAAGAATGGTAATGTTTACAATGCATTAATGAAATCATATCATAATCTAATATCTTTATACCTCTTCAGCTTTTAATGAAAAGATATATTTACATAATGCTTTCAATAAAAACAGTCAAATCAGAATTTCAAGAATCCTTGTTGCCAACTGTTACATTTTAAATATAACGTTATTAAATTAGATCATTGAATACATGGATATAGTCAGAAAATGATTACTCAGGAAAAATGTCAAGCCAGAAAAACAGATGTGTTAGGTATCAACCCCAGGAATATCACATCTGACGAGTTTAAAAGGATAAATAACCCACATTCCATGCACTCCTTCTGCTGGCTTACAACTCTGTTTCTCTAGTGGCATGATAATTTAGGTTAGAAGTTGGCACAAGAACCTAGGCTGTTATTGGGAAAATTTTGCATTTATAGAATATTCATTACCAACTCTATTTTTGGATAGCAGCTGGTCCTCTAAATAAAACAAGCCACGAATGAAAAAATTGAACCATGTTTTAAAAAAAATCAATTAATTTGCAAATTTTGAACAGTTCATCAATATCTTGCATCAAGATCTCAAGACAGCAATTTAAAGAAGTCCTCTAAATAAAACAAGCCATGAATGAAAAAATTGAACCATGTTTTAAAAAAAATCAATTAATATGCAAATTTTGAACAGTTCATCAATATCTTGCATCAAGATCTCAAGACAGCAATTTAAAGAAAGAATTATATAGCATAAGCAAGATATCAATAAAACAAACATATCATCAAACTCTGCAATAAAGCCTATGAAAAAAATGACTGGGATTAAATAATTTTATACTCAGCACCTAATAAAGATAATATAATTGAAAAATGACACATTTGAGATCATCTATGTAATGATTCTATCATTGACAATTGAGATTGTGATTACCTTCCTTCAGCTTGGGAACAGTTAATACAAGAAACAGAGACTTTATTAATGTTTTTTGTTTATTTAATAACATTTTTTATGTATTAAATGAATATTTTTCATTAGTTAGTTAATTTTTTTACATTCAGTATTTTGATTTTTTGTTTTTATTCCTTTTTTTTGTGTTAAAATTTTTATTTTGACTCTACAGCTTGATTTATTTATTTTTATTTACTGTGAACTAGTATAATTTTATTATATATAATATTTGCACTATTTATAAGTATAGTAAACATGTAGGCCTTGATTAGTGCAAATAATGGGTCCCACAAATTTCTCGCACTATTCGAAGTATTAACTACATGTAAAGATAATTGGTTCTTGCTTTGTGAGATTCCGGCCATTAGCCAACATCACAATGATTAATCACAATACTAACTATTTAGGAAATATTTATTTTCATTTTTTATTTTTTATATTAATCGAATAATTTGACAGCTCAAACAAGTGAAAAACAAAAAATTAAATTTTTATTACTGTAGAACTTTCAGCTTAATGAAGCCATCGTCAGCGGTTGTCATCATCAGCCATCGTCAATTTTTGAAAATTCGAAAGAAAGATTCTAAAAAACCAACTGCTGACAATGGCTTCATTAAGCCAAAAGTTCTACAGTAATAAAAATTTAATTTTTTGTTTTTCACTTGTTTGAGCTGTCAAATTAGCGCCAGAGAGAACCTTCAAACCGATGGTGGCGGCTTAAAGAGGTTTGACTGTATATAGATAGGATAATTAAAAAGATTGTATAATCAAATAAATATATTACAAAAATATATACAGTAATTACTACATAATTGTTTTTAATTGTACATATTTTTTAAATTCAATTCCTCGCTATGAATTTTTAATTTTCTATTAAACGTTAAAAGTCACATTTTCTGTACAAAAACAAAAGTTTCCATTAAAATTTTATAAATTCAAATACCCATAACTACTTACATTTTTTAAGTAAGTTAATAACACAACAAATCTTTAACAAGTGCATTGGCACATTACATGTCCTTCAAAGAGGAATTGTTTGGAACTTTAATCATTGTATTTGTCCATCCAAAAAAATAAAGGTTTTCGTTTATGGCTTTTTGTTTTTTTGTAAGAAATTTAGCACAAAACAATGTCGTCTTTGCAGGAAAACAGTTTGTGTCACCGATCTGAAAGATCTGTGTCATCTGTGCGTATACGTCTGATAAGGCTAACTGAAAAATAAACTAATGCAATTATATTTTATTAAAATCAAACTAGTGTATTATAATATATGACATAGCTACGAAGCGACAATTACTTCCTATTACTTCATAACATATCCCATATATATTATCTCATAACATTTTAGTTAAGAGCCTCGAGGGCCACAAAAAATCACATCAAGGGCCGCCAGTTTGACATCCCTGATATAAGGTGTCAATAAAATCATAGTGGCTAGGAGAGCATTCTACCTCTTCTCATGTCATCTATTTTAATTTTTCTGATTTCATTGCAAATAGAGTTTTTGTTACAAACCCAATTGTACTATATTGCATAGTTATGTACAGTCTATGACAGAAAGGTTTTGACATCTACCGTAGGGGCTGTATTAGAGGAAGTAGTTTCGATTGTAAAGTCTGGAAAATCTCCGCACAGCAGCTTATAATGAAGTAGACTGTTCTTACCAAGGTAGAAATAGGGGTCGGGAATATTTCACAGAGGGAAGAATTTCTATGACGTACTAGATTAAATACAGCTCATTAGCAAGTATGGATTTTTTTAAAAATCCATACTTGCTAATGAGCTTTATTTAATCTAGTATCGTATTAAGCAAGTAGTCTCTAATATTTCTATGACGTACTTGACATGAGTAATGCGATCTGTATTCTTCTTTCACTTTCCATTTTCACCACTGTAGATGATTAGCAATGAGATCAAACAAAGAATTAGAGAGATGTGTAGATTTCTGTAGGATCACCACTATAGATGATTAGCAATGAGATCAAACAAAGAATTAGAGAGATGTGTAGATTTCTGTAGGAAAGAGACAAACAAAATAGACATAGATGGAGGATCCATGGAGAGATTTTCATCCAGAAGTGGGTTGAGATCAACTATATATGATGATGATAATGATGATAATAATAATAATAATAACAACCATATATAATAAACTTTATAAAATTCTTAATGAATATTAATCTGTGCCCTTAATTTTATACTTAGTTATTATTAACTATAAATATTATAAATGTTGTTTTATAGTCATGTAGAAAATTTCTACAATACAATAATAAATATATAAAACACTTTATTATTTATAAAATTACAGAAGTATGAAACAGAATTTAAAAGCAAATAAAATTGAAAGAATAAATTTTTTTCATTTTCAAATACTATATCTAATACAGCATCAGATCTAGGGTCAGGCAAGAGAGGCAGTTGCCTAATGTGAAAATGTGATTATGAGGAGATATAAAAATGCAGTTACATTTTCACACACAAGCCTAATTATATTTTTCTTGACAATATTTTGTGCTGCAGAGACAGTCTACAAAGACATGATGGTGTATTTTTCTAAAGGACAATGTTTATAAAGACAGAGAGAAACCAATGCAAATTAAATTGTTATTATTTGATTGAATGACAGTCTGTCTAAATAAAATATTTTTTTCCCTCATATTTTCTTGCATTAGCATATCACAATCAGGATATTAAAATTGTAAATATGCTTTATTTATTATTATTGTTTTTAACATGTTGTTATTATTTGTTGTTGTTGTTATGTGTCATCAAGTCAAGTTCAACTTCTGGTGACTCTGTGGATAAATTCTCTTCATTCAGACCTATTTTTGGTCAGATCGCACAGTTCTCTCAAAGTCATTCCACTAGTTGTCTTGATACTATCTATCCATCTTGTTCGTTGTCATCCTCCTCCTCTGCTTCCCTCCACCTTTCCAAACATAATCATCTTTTCCAATCTATGCTCTGCACGCATCACATGTCCAAAATATGAGAGCTGCTGTTTGGTGATCATGGCCTCTAGGGAGTGGCATGTTTAACTACATCCAACACTGATTTATTGGTTCTTCTTGCAGTCCAAGGAATTCTGAGCAATATTCTCCAGATCCACAATTCAAAGGAGTCTATCTTCTTTCTTTCACATTTCCTGATTGTCCAACTTTCACAACCATACATTACCACAGGGAAGACCATTGCCCTTACTATTCTTATCTTGGTTGATGTAGAAATATTTTTATCCTTCATTATCTTGGATAGACCAGTCATTGCAATTCTTCCTAGGGTCAATCTCTTCCTTATTTCTCCAGCACACTGTCCCTTTTTACCAATTCTGGAGCCAAGGAAGACATAGTTGTCCACAGCCTCTATCTCCTTGCCATTAATTTTAAAATCAGTATTCATTCTTGTTGTCATTACTTTTGTCTTTTTTATATTTAGCATTAGTCCACATTTGGCACTTTCCTTTTTGACTTTCTTGATCAATTCCATCAAGTATTCCTTGTTTTTGGCCAGCAGAGTGGTGTCATCAGCATATCTCAGATTATTGATGATTTCTCCACCAATTTGAATACCAGCTATTGTATTCTCTAATTGAGCCATTCTTATAACATATTCACTGTAACAATTAAAAAGGTATGGAGAGAGAATGCAGCCCTGTCTCATTCCATTTCTTATTTTGAACCATTCTGTCTCTCTGAATTCTATTCTGACAGTAGCTTCTTGACCAGTGTAAAGGTTTCTCATGAATAAAATAAGATGCTCAGGAACTCCCATGGATCTCAAAATGTTTCACAGCTTAGCATGATCAACACAGTCAAAAGCCTTACTGTAATCAATAAAGCACAGGTACACATCTTTTTGGTGTTTCCTGCTTTTTCCATTATCCATCTGATGTTTGCAATTTGGTCACGTGTTCCTCTGCCTTTCCTGAAACCAGCCTGCACTGCTGGCATTTCTCTCTCCATGTATGGCTTTATTCTTTTCTGTAAACCCTTAATAAGACCTTACTGGCATGAGAAATTAGATCAATGGTACGATAATTTGCACATTCGCTGGCGTCACCTTTTTTTTGGTATAGGAATAAATGTTGACTTCTTCCAGTCATTTGGCCATTCAGCCTTATTCCAAATATGCTGATATAGTACTGTTAGTACTTTAATCGCAGCTTCTCCACCAGCTTTCCACAGAGCAATTGGAATTCCATCTGGTCCTGGTGCTTTCTTATTTAGGAGTTGTTTCAATGCTGTTTGTACTTCACTTTGCATTGGTGCAGATTCCGTAATATAGTCCTTCACATTGTAAGTTTCTGTCATGTTGCTGTTCTGCTTGTAGAGATTTTCTGTGTATTCTTTCCATCTTTGTTTCACTTCAGTTGCTTCAGATATGGTTCTCCCATCTTCATTCTTTAGAATTCCTACTTTTGCTGTAAACTTGCCTTTGATTTCTTTGATTTTCTTGAAAAGTTCCTTTGTTTTTCCCATCAAATTTAGGTTTTCTATTTGTTGGCACTCTTGATTTAGAAAATTTTTTTATCTTTTCTAGCTTGACGTTGGAAATTGGCATTCAGTTTCCTTACTTCTTGTATGTTCCCTGCAACTTTCATTCTTTCCTTTCCTTTGCAATCTGGATAGCCTCTGTAGAAAGCCAAATGGAAGTCTTCTTCTTTCTAATTTGGGGAATGTTGTTCTTTGCTTCTGATTGTACAATTTCTCTTAGTTCAGTCCATAATTCATCTGGTTCTCATTCCAACATATTCAGTGCACTAAATTTATTTTTTACAGCAACTGAATATTTTAATAGTATGTTGTTTAGATCATATCTGGTGGGTGGAGCTTGTTTCTTCAGTTTCTTAGTTTAATCCTGATTTTTGAAATCAGTAATTCATGATCAGTTCCACAGTCTGTGCCTGGGAGAGTCTTGGCTCATTGTATTGCATTCTTCCATCTTTTATTCCCTATTATGTAGTCAATCTGGTTTTGATGTAGTCAATCTGGTTTTGATGTAGTCCATCTGGGGATGTCCAAGTGTAAAGTCTTCTTTTGTGCTGCTGAAAAAAGGTGTTAGTAATGAATAGAGAATTCTCTCCACAAAAATCAGTTAGTCTTTCTCCAGCGTCATTGCAAATTCCTAAACCAAATTTCCCAGTAATCCCTGGTACTCTAATTTCACCAACTTTCACATTCCAGTCACCAATTAGCAACAGCATGTCTTTGCCTGAAATGGTGTACATTGTTTCCTGTAGCTTGCCATAAAAATCTTCAATCTCTTATTCTGTGGTACTTGTAGTAGGTGCATAGACTTGAATAAGAGTGATGTTTGTTGGATGTCCTTTTATTCTTATTGTAATTATTCTCTCGTTAACTGGGTTGAAACCAATTACTGATTTGCTAATGGTTTTCTGAGGTACAAAAGCTACTCCATTTCTTCTTTTAGAGTCATGACTTGAGTAGTATATCACAAATTCTCCGGAGTTAAAGTGACCCTTTCCAATCCAATTCAATTCACTTACACCTAATATTTCTAACTGTGTACGATCCAATTCTGCCTTCACAATCTCCAGTTTGCCTTGATTCATACTCCTTACGTTCCAGGTTCCTACAGTGTGTGTCTTCATGAAACATGGGCTTTTTCTTTCACTGCTGCAATAATCAGCAACTAGGCTTCTTTGTGGCTTTGACCTAGTCATGTCATTATGCTTGTAGCTACTCAAAGAGGTCCACTGTTCTTCCCCAGTAGCCATAAGGGTGCCTTCAGGCCTGGGGGGCTCACCCTCCAGCATCATAATGCTAACGCTAACAGATTTGTCCATACAGTTTTCTTGGCATAATACAGAAGCGGTTTGCCATTGCTCTCTTCTGGGATGTTTATTGGCAACCACATTTAGATCTGCACTGTTCTGTGAAAACAGGGGCACCTCGAGAAGGATGTGGCTCTTTGCCACACAGTGCAATCTTGGTAAAGGAGTGGCTAGGTCTCAAAAGCAGAGATGAAATGCATCACCTTACCCTGGTCTAAAATCTTACCCCTGTTTTTTAACATAGATATCACTTTATTTTCATTAAAATCTGTATATAATCCCAGTTTAGGTTTACTGTTGCCCAACCCAATCCAAGTTTTTTGTATGTTTCTCAGTGACTATGTATCTGACATCATTACATTCCTGGTTCCAAAATATTAAATATATTTATGTACAGTGAAACCCTGATTTTGAAACTTTTCGGGGACCGGCCCGAAAAGTCTCACAAGGAGAGGGCACGGTCTGGAAAATGAACTTTGGAATCAAACTTTGTGTGTTGGTAGTTTACAATCTGTCTCACAAGGAGAGGGCATGGTCTGGGAAATGAACTTTGGAATCAAACTTTGTGTGGTGGTAGTTTACCCTTCATGTGTTAATATGATAAAATATTAGCGTGCACTATTCAGCCAATTCCGAAAAAAAAAAATGGATTCAAAGTTTTCATAGCTGTTATATATAATAAAAAATGTGCAAACATGTCAGAATGCCGAGTAGCCGAGTCGGTAGCGCGATGTCCGTCAGTGCTGACTTTTGGTATGGGCCGCGGGTTCGGTGTGTGATTATTTTTTTTTCGTTACATTATTTATACATTTTATTTAAAAAATATTTACATGAAGAAATATTTTATCTCATAATTTTTCATTAATTTGTTATTCGAGAGGTCTTTAAACCTTAAGTTTTTTCCCGGAAAAATTTTTTATCTGTGTTTTTAATTATCTACAACATTTCACATATACGTGCATATTTTTACTGGTAAGATTGACGCAAACGTTCCAGTTGCCGATTACTTACTGACACTATCATGTGAAACTCATAAAGTCATCAAAAAGTGTGTTTTCTAGTATCACTGTAAGTTTATCCCTGGCTTTTGAAGAGGGTAGAATGTGTTTCGTGTCGCCAATATAAATCAGTTTACAAAAACGTTTTCAAGTGAAAATGTCAGCAAGTGAGATAAAATTGTGAGATAAAATATTTCTTTATGTAAATATTTTTTTAAATAAAATGTATAAAATAATAATTGTAACGAAAAAAAAAAAATAATCGCACACCGAACCAGCGGCCCATACCGGAAGCCAGCACCGACGGACATCGCGCTACAGACTCGGCTACTCGGCGTTCTGACATGTTTGCACATTATTTATTATATATAATAGCTATGAAAACTTTGAATCCATTTTTTTCGGAATTGGCTGAATAGTGCACGCTAATATTTTATCATATTAACACATGAAGGGTAAACTACCACCACACAAAGTTTGATTCCAGAGTTCATTTCCCAGACTGCACCCTCTCCTTATCAGATATGCATCCACTTTCTCCAGAAATAACTTTTTCTTTGATTCCGTGACGCTTCTTAAATTTGTCTAACCATCCAGAACTTGCTTGGAACTCCTCATGTCCTAAATTCTGTGCATATTCCATTGCCATAAATGTAGCACTATGACTGAAAGGGATATTTACAAGTAAACTTTATTTTATAATTAAATACAAAAGACTTTCAAGTTCAATATATACTATAAATATTGATAAAATGTTGAAAAATGGCCTTCCTTTTAACTTTTCCCTAGGAAAATGGTGGTTGTGCGTTGATTCATTACTTTCTTCTTGTGAGTCAGCTGGCAAGTCTTCATAATCTTCATCCTACTCATTAACACTGTACTTTGTGGAATCCCAAATTTCTGCACAACATCTTTTCTCACTCCACAGTCCACATCTTTTACAGACCCCCCAAGTGTCACGCGATTCGCGGGACAGTCCCGCATTTCTTGAAGAATCCCGCCGTCCCGCCCGCGACAGCCAAATGTCACGCTTTTAGGCCTTTTTTTTTGTTGTCGGCGATAAATTTGATAAAATATTTAGTAAATAAAAAAAATTAATTTTATTATCATCATTAGTAGGATGAATTATTATATATTTAGTAAACATTATACTTATACAGTTAATGCCGGTAGTCATCACCAATCAATCGCTAGATGGCACGACAGTAGCAACCAATAAACTTCGATCACTTCGCTCTAGCTATTTGTGCACCTTGTGGTATATTACAAAATGGCTCCAGAGAAAGGCAATCGTAAAGCACGTGCGCATAGTAAAATTAATTTTATTATCATCATTAGTAGGATGAATTATTATATATTTAGTAAACATTATACTTATACAGTTAATGCCTGTAGTCATCACCAATCAATCGCTAGATGGCACGACAGCAGCAACCAATAAACTTCGATCACTTCACTCTATAGCTATTTGTGCGCCTTCTGGTATATTACAAAATGGCTCCAGAGAAAGGCAATCGTAAAGCACGTGCGCATAGAAAAACCAAATTAAAATGGATCAGCGAGTTTCGATGCATCAGAAAAAATAGGAATAGTGAGTTCCATGCCTTTTGTACTGTTTGCTGCAAGAAATTTGCAATCGAACATCAAGGCAAGAGAGATATTGAGCGCCATGTGACCGGGCCCGAACATGTAAAAAAGCAGAAAGATGTTGACAAGAGCACATCTATCACAAGTCATTTTGAATCGCTTGCAGATCCCATTGAGAAGCAGGTAGGAGAATAGAATTTAAAGGTTTCGTAATAATAGCAAAAATCTAATTTAGTTGTCGGAGTTAGGCATATCACATCGCTAACCCTAATATGACCTAAAACTTGAGCCTATATTTATATACTAACAAGGACATATTAGATAATGTTTTAATTGAAAATCTTTGTCGTAATGTTTCCATAATTAACTTCAAACAAGAACGGAAATGTAGATATCAGTATTGATAGGCGACATACCTATCAGTGTAACTACATTTAAGTTTGCGTTTCGAACTCCAATGCTGTCGCTAATGTCGTTCACAGAATGATGGTTAACAATATAAATTGAAGATTCCACCCCCATTGACTGATGTATAACAGTGAAAATTGAATATCTGTTATGTTGAAGATTTCTTTCTAAAAGCTATATCTTCTACCGACAGCTGATTGTCATCATTTCATCATTCAATTAAAGCATTATTTTAGGTTTGTTAGTTTTAGAGACGCGATAGGCCTAACTCAGTCAGGCAAACTAGATTCTTATCCAAATAATTCTATATGATCTAAATAATAAGTTACAGTATTGTTATTTTTACCGATGAGTTTTATTTTATTTTTAGGTAGTCCGTGCGGAATCTTTATTCACTGGCTTCATTGTTGAACATAATTTGCCCTTCACTGTTGCAGACCATGCTACAAAATTGTTTACTGTAATGTTTCCAGACTCTAACATTGCCAAGAAGTATGCTTGCTCTTATACAAAAACAGGTGTTCTTGTAAACAATATCTTGGGTCCTGATTCAACTGAATCAATCATTAAACAAGCTTGTGTAGCTCCATATACCTTAGCCATAGATGGTAGCAATGATAAAGAGATAAAGACAATGTATCCGTTAAGTGTCAGAGTTTATGATGTGGAAACAGGAAGAGTATTCCCACATTTGTTGAAAATTGCCTTCTCAAATGGATATTCGGCACATGCTATTTTTGAAGCTCTCAAAAACGAACTGATGGAAGCCAAAATACCATGGAAGAATTGTGTTGGTTTTGCATTTGATAATGCTAATGTCAACATAGGCGAACATAATTCTGTGAAAACACGTATAGCAAATGAAGCTCCATGGGTTTATTTCAATGGATGTCCATGCCACATGGCTCATAACTGTGCAAAGAAAGCTAGTGCAAAATTCTGTGAAGTTTCAGGTTTTGATATTTCAGATTATTTAGTTGATCTCTATTATTGGTTTGACTACTCATCAAAACGTAAATCTTCTTTGGAAGGATATTATAAATTTGTTGACTTGGAGAGCAGGAAAATACTCAAACATGTGTCTAGCTGCTGGCTCAGTTTAGAAATTTGTGTCACTCGTGTTTTGAAACAGTATGCTGGCTTGCAGAGCTATTTTTTATCAGAGAAGGATTCAAGTGCAAGATTTAAACGATTGTAAAAATATTTCCAAACTCCCATTATTGAAGTGTTTCTACTCTTTTATCAAAGTGTTTTGACAATATTTTCTGAGTTTACCAAGATGTTAGAAAATGAAGCTCCATGTATATTCCTCCTACATGATTTGGCTTTGGAGTTATTAAAGAAACTCCTTGGTAAATTTGTAAAGCTTGATGTGATTAAGAACAGCACTGATATTACTTCAATAGATGTTTGTAGTTGTGCCAACTTGTTAGGAGATGATGAAATTTTTGTTGGTATATTAACAAAGCAGATGCTGAATAAACATATTGAGGAAGGCAACTTAACATGTCATGATGCAGATATATTTTTTAAAAGTACCAGATGTTTTTACCAAACAGCTGTGACATATTTCAAGAAAGTTTTTCCATTTAATGATGCTCTACTTCAGCATGCACAATTCGTTGACTTTCGAAAGCAAGCTAATGCACGATTTGAAAATGTGCAATACTTTGTCAAGAGGTTTGAAACTTTGTTAGCAGATATTGATTGTAATGAGTTATATGATGAATTTATTGACTATAAAATCATGACACTTCCACATGATATTGAAATGAGCATCAAATGTGATTCTGGAACTATAGATGTACTTAAGATGGATTTGCTATGGTTCTTACTATCAAAACAATTGAATCCATCTGGGAATCTACAATTTAAAAATCTCAGTAGAACTGCTATGTTAGTATTGACATTACCCCATTCAAATGCTGAATCAGAAAGGGTTTTTTTCTGTCATTAAAAAAATCAAGACAGATAGCCAGAGCACACTGAATAATGAGACATTATCAAACTTAGTATGTGCAAAGATTAACAAATTTTCTAAAGAAGCATGTTATAACATGTAGATTAGTGATAGTGCACTAACAAAATGTAAATCAGCTACATGGATATACAATAAAGCACATACAAATTTGAAAGAATGAACGTATGTATATTATACATCAAAAGATGAAAAATAAATAATTTGTCCAGCAAATGATCTGTATGTCCAGCATTTTGACTCATTGTGTCCAGCAAATGAAGTGCGAGACCTTGGGGGTCTACTTTTAGCAATTCCACTTTTTCTGCGACACTCAATGACTTTCTCTTTGACATGGTAAACATTTTAGTAGAGCTGAACAAAGACTAACTAAAATCTCTCGGTTCAGTTTTGGTTTTCGTTTTAAGCCAATTAACACAAGTAACATACAAAACCGACACCGAAACAAGCCCTAGAACTTTACAGTAACTCCCTCTACAGTACAAATCGACACATCCATTTTGTTTATTTGTCGGCTTTTTCTAGTCTGACACAATCTAAACTCCTTACCTTATCCTTTTCCTTTGCCTCGGAAATTAAAAATTTCAATATATAGAAACAAATTTCAATAGAAATTTCTCGGGACTAACAAAAAACTTTGATATACGGAGAATTTTAATATATGGAGATCCGACTGTAGTTACGAATTTTCCCTCGCTTTCAGAATCTAAACAAAGGATTTAAATTTAACAAAAGAATTTAAATGTGCTACCGATAACCAGAACAGGAATTTTTTTGTGCATGCTTGGAATACTGAACATGCCATACAGCAGTTTCGTTTTCTAAGTTTCACTTCTAATTATTGATAGGTTTTTGTCAATATGATCGTGTTTATTCAGTGATATTTTCAACCTTTGGTTAAGATGCAGGAGTATTTAGACGCTAATTTTCTTGAAAAAAGTGTCTTATACAGTATTAAAAACTATGATATGTATTAAAATTGAACCTTGATATCTCGAAAACTCTTTATATCGAATTTTTTTGTTCTCATGAGATTCGAGATATCAAGGTTCTACTGTATTTTTTTTTTTTTTTTTGAGCCAGATCACAAATACAATATAAATTTGCAATGATAATGATCTAAATCATCTTACATGTATTGTGTTCAGGTACGGTAAAAATTTACATTCCCTGTGTAAATGCAACGCATTGTCTATACAGTAAGCTTCTTTAATGAATATAAACCGAATGTTTGGTTTAAAAATTTGTATAATAATTCATCCTACTGTTAATAATAAATTAATTACAGCACAAAAGTAGGAATCTTAATAACTTATGTTAATTTCCTACACTTTTGTGCTGTAATTAATTTGATTAAAAATTTATGTTAGTCAATCTCTCTACATCACTAATGTATAATAATTCATCCTACTGTTAATAATAAATTAATTACAGTACAAAAGTAGGAATCTTAATAACTTATGTTAATTTCCTACTTTTGTGCTGTAATTAATTTGATTAAAAATTTATGTTAGTCAATCTCTCTACATCACTATCCGGGGGGACGGATGTATATATTCATTCAAAAAGTCTGCTATATAATCAACATACAGGGAAGGTAAACTTTTAGCGGTTAACTTACATCTACAAAACTTTATAAATATGCAGGTGGTTCTTTTGCTGAATTATTAATAATTATCAATTTGCGTTAATTAACAACTTATGCTAAAACTACAATTGCAGCAATTTGTCTACTAAATTATACTAAAATAATTCACTATTCTCAAATTATGAACAAAAGTAATATGGCGATAGCCACGTGGGAAAATTTTTTACATTCGATATATGAGCTTGACATAGCAAGTATGCCTTACTAATGACATTTTATTCAATTCCATTATTCATATTTCCTAACTTTAAGTGTCATAAGCATTGTTATAAATTACATTAAAATTTGAGAAACAACATAAACCACCTTACCATTTCGCTATCGCGAACGACTGACAATAAAATGGCGATGAAAACTATATGATGCGAAATTCGCTTTTGATAAACCGCCCGTAAATAGCCTAAAATGTTTATTACATTTTTATTGGAAAAAATATCCATAAATATCCAAGATAAAATTAAAGTATGTGATGTAGTTAGAAATTTCAAGAAAATATAAAAATATTATATTCATATTTATAAATGAACAATTTAATTATATAATATATTCTATTTAACAAAGCCTATATAAATAGCGCATTCAAGAACCAGAACATAACAGAAGAATTTATAATTTCGATAATAAATAATATAATTACAATATTGTATATTTGCACCCTTACGATTTACAGAATTTGAATTAATGAACCGAACTTAAAAAATGGTTTATATATTGACATTTTTTTTATTTTTTCTTGATTGTTTTTCAACTAGAAATTACTAGGCTGCAGAATTCCAATATTCACCATTGATTGTCCATATACATGATGAAATTGCTCTTAGGTGAAAGAGGTTCCGTATCTCAGCATTTTTAATGAGGCTATTACAATTCTTTACAGAATTAAATTCAACAAGCTGGGATTGACCAACTTATTGAATTTAAATATTTTTTTTTTTATCAACAGATGACGCTACATTCCATTCAAGTAGAATACTATGTGGCGGGATGAAACAAGCCCTTCCACAAGCTGCCCACCCCTGGAGGGGTCAGCCGGATTGTGGAGGACGGGGATCGACGGGCCGGGCCAGGACCCCATGATAAATATTTTCAAGGGGTGGGACCCGAGATTCGAACCCGGGTCTTTCAGAGTGGAAAGCCGAAACGTTTCCACGCGGCCAACTTAAGTGAAATGTTTAGACCACTCTTAACCTGTGGTTTAGACATCCTGAGCATCGTGGATATTACCCCAGCATGGACATTATTCACGTCAAAACACGATTATAGGTAGAACTACCATCGTCTAAGGTCAGGCGGCCGGATGGTCGAGTGGTAACGCTGTTGGTGTGCCACGCAGGAGGACCCGAGTTCGTATTTCGGGTCTGGTAACTCCTAGAAAGATTTCTCCGGGTGCTAGGCCCGGCCCGGCCGGGCGGGCCTAGCACCCCGGCCATCCAATCTCCTCCATAGTGTGGGTACAGCTCGTGATTGGAACTGGGAACTAGCCCCGCCCCTTAGTAATCTCCCTGATTGGAAAGGGGCAGAAAAAACCATCCTTAATCTACCTAAGTCACTTGTCACACGATGTCGCTACATCTGCATAATGATATCATTGATCCACTTGCATTGATCCGAATGACCTAATTTGAGTTAAAAATTAATCTCTTTTCAATAAATTATCTATGACAATTATATTAAATTTTAATGTTATAATTTTAAATGATGGCACGAAATGTTATGATATATGTATGATATATGTTTTTTTTTTTTATCAACAGATGACGCTACATTCCATTCAAGTAGAATACTATGTGGCGGGATGAAACAAGCCCTTCCACAAGCTGCCCACCCCTGGAGGGGTCAGCCGGATTGTGGAGGACGGGGATCGACGGGCCGGGCCAGGACCCATAACTAAAAAAAAGTAATTGTTATACGACTTATTAAACATAATAAGACACACTTGTGAAAAAGTCTATTTAAAATTCGGAAATATTATGGACCTTAGGAAGATTAATCTGACCAGTTGAATTATCGAATATTGCGACGTCTTTCTGTTTTTTTTTTTTTGAAAAACGGCGCCATTGCAAATTATTGTTCTATAATCTAATTTGAATATTTGAACTCTTTTCCCCAAGTTCTTTTCTGTTATGTTGCGATATGATGATAGTTTCTCTGTGCTTTGCATCTTTCTTTTATTCTACTACGATTAATAATGAATAATGATTAGAACTTACTGAGGAAACTTAGAACTTCGCATCGTTTATATTGTGGAGTGATATCCGATGATATTATTATTATTATTATTATTATTATTATTATTATTACTCTGAATGGATATATTCTTCCATATGTCTTAATACTTCTCTGCTTTTTTTGGAACCCGTTATGTTGAAATAATGAAAATAAGTAAACAAAAAATTCTTAGCACTTTTGTGACAAAATCTACTCTTTTTCTATTTCTTAACAGTGACTTCGAAAATTGTTATACAAGTTACTAAAATATAATTGCCTCAGTTATAAGTTTTTCATTTTCTGAAAGATTCATTCACTTAATTATATCAGAATGTATATAACTGACTGGTGAAACTGCAAGTAAAGTTGATTAATTACTTTCTTTTTTCTTGTACAGTTTAATTCTGTTTTCTACCCAACGAATGGTAGGCGGTGAACATTCCAATGAATTCCTATTGACCCAAATACCTCTGATAGAGTCAGATGGAGGCTGTGGTTCAATGAACTGAGCCCGGATCCTGAAAATCTTTTTGGAGGTTGGAATCCGGATCCTCTAAGATGCTTGCACACACAGCACTCTTCTACCGCAGCCATCCGGTCAGTGGGGTTCAAATTTACATTAATTTAGCTTGAATTAAACCTCCGAATTATACAAGAGATACTTTAAGCGGCACACACTTTTAGAGCCTACCATAGGTTATCCATCCACCGTGTTAAATCAACCAGAAAACTGGAAGGATGGAATTCAAAAGTCCGGGCCCGGACTCCTCCTAATAAACTGAAGATGTGAAACTCGGAAATGAATATGGATCCTCCAAGTGGTAAGCCAACGCTTTACCATGCCGCCATTTAGATGGCAGTAAAGAATGGGTTCAATGGTAGGGTCAAATCCTTCAGTAAAAATTTTCAGTGGTGCGATTAAATAGCGTCACTGTAAAAGTCTATTTAAAATTCAGTGGTCTATTTAAATTTTCACTGAAGGATTCCGTACAATGGTGTGTCTTCAGGAATCGAAGCATTTCAATACAGTCGACCACCGTTTTCCCATAGAAGATCTGCGATCAAATCCTGAAAATTTCCAATGGTTTGCGCTCAATTTGCCAATTTCTGTCCTCTTCAACCCGGCTGACCCCTCCACATCTGATCCAATTTTAATTATATTTAATATCGCAATACCGTTAGCTGACCTGAACCAATCCAAATGTTTAATGTTCTAGTTTTATTTTTTAAACAGTTACGGTTACTATCAATTAATACAGTTTTTTATAACAGATTTATATTTATATTGTTATTTCCGTTTACGTTTCAATTTTAAACGTTACATCAATCTGAAAATTCCATTTTATATTCTACATTAGCATCGATGTATTAAATATTTTTTATAATATCTTGGGGGGATTATAGTCCTCTAATTTCCGTGAATCCGCCTCTGAATGGAATTACCTATTAAATATTCTACTTAGTGAACAGGACTGATCGAATGGAAACATCTAAGCTTTCCATCCAGAAGACATAAAATCTCATCCAATTCCCACACCTCTGAAAATTTTCACTCGTACTCTTCGATCTCCTAAAATGCAGCTAATCCCCGTCAATACGAACTACTAATTACTACTAGACACTCGCAACTTTATAATCGGCAATGGATGGAAAGTAATATTAAAAAATGTTCTACATATAAAATTGAGGACACTCGTCAACTAAATTTTCAGGGTTTCATAAAAAAAGAACAAAAGAAGTTTTTTTTATTTCGCTAAATCTAGATTTTGTTGTATTAAGAACTTAATAGAGAAAATAATGCGATAATGAATAACTATTTATCTTTGATTAGAAATCAAGTATTGTAACAAAACCGTGTTAATTCTCCAAAAAATTTCTAATAGAAACTTTTTAAATCATTTATTTTGATATTTTTTTTGTAAATTTAATCGTAATTCCAAGTATTTTATTAATCGCCATTTTGGAACGATTTAAAATTTTGCTGCGAGCGAATCGTGCGTAGGTTTTCCATAAAATACAGCACTGTATAAGGTAAAAAACCAGTTAAATAAACATCGACCACCTAGATAACGAAAATAAATAGCAATAGTAATTTCAGAACAGCAACGAATTCACTGGGACTAAACAGTGTACAAAAGATATAAAAAAATATTCTTCTATACAATATCAGCTACACTGATCTACAATACAGAAACATTGAATCGGTAGTAAGATCTATAATTAATATATGATCATAAACTTCATCTAAAAAAAACTATCGTAAAACATATTTTAAACGATATTTGATGTTTTAACTTCCAAATACATTTTTGTGGATCCCCAGTTCTGTTTATATGTAATGCAAAAAGCCAGCGGGCGTCACGTGGTGAACCATCACGTATTCAGATCCTTTTAATTTCGATACGATTATCGTGCAGTTATGAATTAACAAAAATGAAAAAATAACTAAATAAATATATGGAATGGCATATAAACTTTCATCTTCGGGATAAAAGGCTTAAAATATGTGCCGTTTAAGAAAATAAAACAAATGGTCAACCTAAGTAAAGACGACCTAGATTTAACCGCTCGGCGGAGAAAGGAGAAAATGGGCCATCACTCTAGCCTAGTTTAAGAATAAAATTTCCATTCCACACGAAACTCACTATAAAACTCGACCCCCATCAAAATGGACACTGTACGGCATCTTTACTTTATTCTTATATCTTTCCTGGTTGTAACCACTAATTCAGGTAAATTTAAAATCAAATTTTCCTAACTTTTAAAAATATTTTTTCGAATAAAAATAAATTATACTTAGAAAATATTTATATTGTTAACTTTTTAGATGTAGAGGTGAGTAAAAATGAAACGGAATTAAGCTTGACCAACATTCATCTTCATATAATACGCAACAAGATGGAAGACGTGCGTGAAATTATTCTTCATGGATATTCAGATATACCTCAATTGGATCCTCTTCGAATAAACTCTCTGAACTTTACTTTTGGAGGATTGACAAATTGGATAAATATCTCTCTACAGGAAACAATCGTTAGAGGTCTAAGTGATTTTCGGATAAAAGACATGGCCAGTAATTTTCTCGATATGAAGACCAGTGTAGTGACCAACTGTCCCCAATTGAAGATTATTTCTAATTACAGAATAACGGGTTACTTATACTCTCAATCGTTACAACCATTCGATGACACAGGAAAATTCCAAGTAACTATTAATAATTTTCATACTGTTTGGTCGGCAGCAGTACAATCTGATAAAAGAAACGAAAGTATTTTACTTACTCGACTTTCGTTAACCAGTTTTCACGACAGATATACCGAGTTTCAAACATTCTTAAAGAAGCAATCGACAAAAGTTCGAAAGTTATTTAAAGAAGTTGGTGATACCATAATTAAGAAAATTGAGACCCATATTAAAGAGTATCTTTATAAGGCGATTCAGATAATATTCGATACAGGAGAGGATTACTTCCAAGATGTTTTTACAGAGCTGCAAACGGAAACTTCACATAGAGTCAAGAGACAGGTGCCGTGTGAAAACGGAGAAGATTTGGATGAATACGTAGATACTTTCTTAAAGAAACAATCGACAAGAGTTCGAAAGTTATTTAAAGAAGTTGGTGATACTATAATTAAGAAAATTGAGACCCATATTAAAGAGTATCTTTATAAGGCAATTCAGATAATATTCGATACAGGAGAGGATTACTTCCAAGATGTTTTTAATGAGTTGCAAAGAGAAACTTCACGTAGAGTCAAGAGACAGGTGCCGTGTGAAAACGGAGAAGATTTGGATGAATACGTAGATAGTCTTTTGAGATTCGGCAGAAGACTGCTTCGCAGATCGGAACTTTTTAATATCCCCAATGCCACAATAAAAGTAGATGATTTTCAAATTCTGATCTTCCTATATAAAATTTCACTGCGCGGAATTACGGTGCAAAGACACAAACCGGCTTATGTAATGTGTAAAAACGAATCAACTACCTTAGGTATTGCGCTAAATGTCGATGATTTGAAAGCTGAGGCTCGTTATCGGGTGGTGAAAGATTACAGAACACTCTTGTTTAATGGTGACTCAAACATTCGTGTAATTGGCTCAGAAATACTAATACAAATAACGCAGACTACCAATGGTAGGACCAGAATAAAAATTGACAAGTTAAAAATTAGATTAGGTGAAGTGCGTATTCTTCTTAAGGGACTGAGCAATTTAACTTCGGCATTGTCTATGTTCTTAACCAAACAATTAAATGAAGACCTTCAAGCTAATATAGATGCATCTGAACCTCTGATAGTTTCTATGATTAATCAACAGTTGGCTAATATTACAATTCCGGTTCTTTCTCTTATTTAAGATTGCATTTATTTTAATACAAGCTAAGAATAGTATCTGATAGGGATATAAATTTTGTTGTTATGGTTGTTGGGTTTTTTCTGTAGTTTAACGCCGTTTTCCACTCAGTGAAAACTAAGCGGAGGAATATGTTACAGTATATGCATTTATACGTATCATCATCATAATCAACCATTATCAATCCACTGCAGGATGGTCTCTCCGAGCAATTTCCAAACCTTTTAATTTTCCCAACACCACAATAAAAATAGAAGATTTTCAAATTCTGATCTTCCTATATAATGGTGGTGCGCGCGGGATAACAACTATACAAAGACGCAAACCGGCATATATAATGTGTAAAAACAAAACGACTACTTTAGGTATTGTGATAAGTTTCGATGAGTTGAGAATTCAGGCACGTTATCGGGCGGTGAAAGATTACAGAACACTCTTGTTTAATGGTGATGCAGACATTCGTATAATTGACTCAGAAATGCTACTACAAATAACGCAGATTACCAATGGTAGAGCCAGAATAAATTTAGATAAGTTAAAAATTAGAAGATTGGGTGAAGTGCGTGTTCTTCTTAAGGGATTAGGTAATTTAACTTCGGCATTGTCTATGTTCTTAAACAAACAATTAAATGAAGATCCTCGGCCTATTATAGATGTAGCTGAACCTCTGATAGCTTCTTTGCTTAGACAACAGTTGGTTAATGTCACAATTCCGGTTTTTTCTCTTATTTAAGATTGCATTTATTCTATTATAAGCTAAGAATGGTATCATATAGGGATATAAGTTGTGTTATTTTGGTTTTTCGGGTTTTTTCTGTGGTTTAACGCTGTTTTTCATTCAATGAGACTAAACGGCGGAACATTTTCTATGCTATAGGATCAGCCGTCAAATGGAAGATGGGGTTCAACGATTGGGCCCGGATCTCTTCTAAAAACCTGGAGGTGTGCGCCGGGAACTGTATCCGGATCCTCCAGAGTGTGGTTGTTCGGATTATAAATTATTCAAATTCCTATCGCTAACTGGTTTTGTGACACTTTCCATCTTTATCAGCTGTTAAAGGTCAGAGCTATTTTAGTCACCACGGTCTCTCTCATTCCTGGTAGGAAGAATGGAGATTAATTAGGCAGAGCTCAGTACCAACGAAAATCTGGAAGTGTGACTCGGATTTTCAAGTATTAATCTAACACGCTTCCAGCTATAAAAGAGGATTATTTTGGTTTTTATTCTGTATCATCAAATGATATATCGAAACTGAAATGCTGTATTAATAAGTTACAGCATTTAAATTAAAAAATTGTAACTTAAAATATTTAAAAATTTATACTTTAATCGTTGTTACATGTTCTATTACTGAAGATTTTGATTTTTTTTTTAACTGAAAGAATTAAACTGTTACTATCTGACGAATCAGAATTTATTTAAAACATCCTATTTCTCCGAAAATTTTTAGAGATCTGAATCCAAGTATCCTCATCCTTTATAACTGACAAGCAGTGGCGGAACTTATAAAATTTTTGGCCCTCGCAAAATATTCCGGCCCCTACCACAGAAAAAAAAAAACAAATTTTTATCTAGATATTTTTATTAGAAAATAACAAAATTGCATCGTTTAACACAATTGAAAATTATCAAAAGAAAATATATTTAAAATTCAACTTCCTAGATTTTAAATTTGCAAAATCTCTAATCATATCTTTTATCTCCATATTTTTGGCTGCTTGCTCTTACCGCTGCAATGCTCCAATTCAATTAATGTTTGACTCTTTTCATGGGTGCATTTAATTTTTATTTTATTATGTTGTTAATTTAAAAAAAGGGTAAAGGAAGTATAGACCATCGTTATTACAAACAAAGAGAATTTGGGTCCCCCGCATTGCGGGGTCCGGCGCATTGTAGTTCCGCCACTGCTGACGAGGCCAACTTTAATGTAAGTTCGGGTACTAATGCGTTTAATAATAGTAAGAAAAAATAATAAAAGTAATTTACGGTAAATAACTGAATGGGAATACTAACAAGAAATCTGTTCACGATAGCTAATGGCAATGAGTAGAGCCGCCTCAACATACGATCGAGCGGAGTGCCGTTCAAGGCGCCGATATTTAAAAGGCGCTGCAGCATTTTGTTTTTCATTATTATTATTGTAGTAAGACATAATTACTTTTTACACATAATTTAAACGGTGAACAGACTGTAAAATGTGATATTTTTATGAATTAATTTTTTTTTTTCAAAACTGACGACTTGAGGGGGCGCGACAAAAATTTTCGTTCAGGACGCTAATGCTTCCTGATCATCAGTGATGAGTTACGGAGTTAATCACTAATGATTTGTAGTTGGGCAAGATTCTGCTTTTCACGGAATCCGAGATTTTTGCATAATATTTTTAGTCATATTATTAGTAGTAAATCGGTATATAAATCAAACGCGAAAACGGAACCGATAAATAGCTATATGAAAAAGTACTTATCACGACGAAGTTTCGATACCTGTGAGCGAGGCCATCTTGAAAGGGACAAGTTTCTTGCGCGACACCATCTTGAAAGGGACAAGTTGTAAAATTACATGAATTCGTGTTATAGAAGAGCGATTTCGTTATATGAACTCGTTTTCAAGTTGTAAAATTACATGAATTCGTGTTATAGAAGAGCGATTTCGTTATATGAACTCGTGTTATAGGAGAGCACGTTATACAGGAGTTTATTGTAATACATCTTGAAGGTGTCGTGCAAGAATTATATTCAAACTCCTAGGCAAGAACATTTTCATGATGATGTAATTATACATCTTGATGCAAATATATATATATAATATAAAAATCCATAAATTGCATAAGTAACTTATGGATTTCAACATAAAATCATAACCCACATAATCGTAAGAATAATTTCTGGCGTATTTTTGGCTTTTAAAGCAAGGTGTAAAGCCATACAGGTTTCGACATTACGATGATGGTCACGTGACGTTTTACTTCTCGTTCAATATGGCATTGGTATATGATTCGGTTTTGAGATAAATTTTTCGAAATATCTTCTAATCGGTGCCGCTTTCGTTCATGATTCTATTATAATTTTTCACCAGTTTGATGAGATCTATCGAATGGTATCAAATTTGGTAATTCCGTGAAAAGCAGAATCCAACCCAGTATATTATATAATGTATATATGCATTTATGAAATGAAAAGAAAATTTTTAATTTTATAAAACTCGAAATTGATGATGATAATATCGAGTAAAAATTAGACTGAATAATAAAGAATTTTAGCTAAGAGATGACCATCTTTGGGATTCATTTCTATCGTATCTAACTTCCTAAAGTGCACCTGTGAATAAGTTACATTAATTTATTAAAAACGAGTTGTTAAAATCTATTCGGAATCCTAAAAGACGATAAACTAATTTTATCCGCTATATGCTAAAAAAATGTGGTAAGTCTAGTTATACCAGATATTATATCTTCTTTATAGGTCAGCCATACCGCTAACCAGGTAAGTACTCAATTCGTATAAATCAACTGATAAAATTCGAATTTAAATCTCTCTGGCCGCTGTTTAAATCATGAAAATTTATATAATAAACTGTTGTAAAATTAATTAACATTCAAGTTTTCGGTGCTTGTTAATATTTTCTTATTAAATCTCATTGATATCAATCTGTAATAAAGCAGATTCAGTACGCATAAGCGGAACAAAACCAAACTCCAACATATAAATGAATTTTTCTAATTCTTGTTTTGTTCCCTTTCCTTTGTAAATATGTTAAAAACATAATATAACTTAATAAAGAAAAATATATAAAAAGTTACTTGGATATTGCTCGCAATAAGAGGACATAGAAGCGAACAAAAGCATTACCGATCCTGAAGTATTCAATCAAAGATTAAAGATTTTAAACTGTTTAAAAATGGAACAACATGGCTACAAATCGGATAATCTGCAATTATATATAAAAACATTTAACATATTAAAAGAAAGTGCCCTAATTAACAGAAAGTAGTTCATTAGTCAAATAAAACACTTTAAATAATCCAAACAATTTTTTAAGGAAGGGCATTTTTTTACTACTAAAATGGTAAACATAGATCAACAGTAGAGTTACAGATAATAGTTAATCTTTATTCTTAGATTTATAATTAGATGTTATTTATTTGTGCAATCTTTATTACTTGATAAAATATAATCAATCTTCAGAAAATGCAGAGAACAAATATAAGTGCTCTTAGTGCTCTCTTTCCAAACTTCAATAAATGCAGCTATTCTTTTTGTAGTTTGATATTTTTCGGGAATCGATGTATAGAAATTGTCGCTGATTGTTTGCTCTTGTATTGTGGTATGCTGCAGTAATGATTACTTATCTTATTATTCTTCCTCGTTTTCCCAAAATGCATAGTAAAGCTCATCTACAACATACGTATAACGACAGAAACCAGTTTACTTTACTACTTTCAGTAGTTTCGCAAAGAGACATCAGGTCATTCGTTTTGATTCGCGAATAGCTAACGCCCTTTGATCCACAGATTACCAATACAGAAGGGACGTTAGCTAAAAACAAGGAAATTTCAGTACCACAGCGCGTCCTCAGTTAGGTGATTTACAACCAGTTTACTATACTACTTTCAGTAGTTTCGCAAAGAGACATCAGGTGGCAGATCATTCGTTTTGACTCGCGAATAGCTAACGCCCTTTGATCCACAGATTACTAATACAGATGGGACGTTAGCTAAAAACAAGGAAATTTCAGTAACACAGCGCGTCCTTAGTTAGGTGATTTAGTGTATTTTTTTCTTGAATGTAAAAGTTTTATAATTTTTCAAGACATTGACTAGTATTAATATTTCCAAAATCATTTAAATAATAATGGATAGTTTGTTATTTTAAAATATAGAATTATATTGAATAATAATATTACGTAGTAATCTGTTTCCCACAAGCAGCTTTGGTTTCTAGTAACCATCTTGTTTTTCTTAAGACGTTTGATCGTAGCTCGTGGATCGAAGTTAACTTTAGTTATTTATAAAAAGTATTGTAGTGTAGATTGGAATTTATAGGCCATATCTCCTTCATATAAACAGGAAGAAGAAGGAGATTGGAATTTATAATATTATACAACCTATTTCCTGCTGAGAAAGAGAACTCATACGCTTAGGCTTAGTAAACGTACTGTATATTAGTTATTTTGAAATGTTTTCAAGGCCAGTTAAAGACTATTAAACTAGATAAATCATTATTATAAAAATATATGCTTAATTAAACTATTATGTTAGAAAGATAAATTAATTTA